>OOFH01053496.1:3012-13908 GCA_900323355.1 Merlangius merlangus | reverse complement strand
CCCCGGGGGATGATAGCACTGCGTGCACGCCGTAACACCATAACACCATAATTTTCTCTAAACGAGTAAATCCGTCTTGGAGACATATCAGTGCATTTTCCCCTTTTAATCAGTGACCGTCGTTGGCAGCGTTTGTATGCAGTGGCTTTAGAAAAAAAAAAGTTGCAGCTTTCAACTGTGACAAGACAACGGGAAAGAAGGAAAGGAAAAAGAGAAGATGCTCAGCCATTAGTGTCCCCGTTTTTCTCTCATTTTGACACAGACTCTGACCTCCTGTAATATGAAATCACTGAATCAACAAAACCCAGTTTATCTTAGTTACCGCCTCGTAATCTCTGGCAATGGCCACTTTGTGTGGCCTGTCCTTCAAATGTCTGTGGATCTTGCGGAGCTCGCTCTCTACCCCCCTCTCTCTCTCTCTCTCTCTCTCTCTCTCCCCCCCCCCCCCCCCCCCCTCTCTCTCGCTCTCTCCTTGCTTTCACTCTCTATCTTCTCTATCTCTGTCTCTCCCTCTCGTGGTTTCATCTGGGTTACACCATCGCGCCGACCATCATCCGACTGTCTGACTGTCCACGACACATCTATCCTTATCCCCCACTCCGCTATCATAACAAAATAAATAAATAAAATGCTGCGGGCCCTCCTTGGCTCCTCTGGTTAGTCAAACTGTGATTAATGTCTTCATGGTCTGGTCAAAGTGTCGATATCTTCAACAGCTGGGCCCATCTGTCA
Source organism: Merlangius merlangus (assembly GCA_900323355.1). NCBI lineage: Eukaryota > Metazoa > Chordata > Actinopteri > Gadiformes > Gadidae > Merlangius > Merlangius merlangus. The sequence goes on along the minus strand of OOFH01053496.1, from coordinate 13,176 downwards.
TGTTTCCCAGCGACGGCACCCTTGAACACAACTCCGGTCCTATAAGCGGGGGCATCCATCACGGCGGTAAACAGAGACGTCTCGGGTGAGCAGCCCCTAACACTTTTCAACTTATACCATAACAGACAAGCAATCATCTTGCGTTGTGTTGTGCCATAGGCTAATGTGGAGCATCAACGCAAGTGTGTCGCCCAGCACCCTGCCACATCCGCCGCCGCTGGGAGATATAGGCATCTGGCCTCCTCGTGAGCAGGGTAACAAACCCCTCATGACAAGCTGTTTCATGGCTCGCTTTTGTGTGTTGAGTTTTCTGTTTGTAAAGCTGTGAAAGTGACCAGATTCGGGCGAAAGGACTTCATCAAGACCAACAAAATAATTTGAGAAATATGGAAATATATAGAAACATGGTTGTGGTGTGTGTTTGTGTGTGTGTGTGTGTGTGTGTGTGTGTGTGTGTGTGTGTGTGTGTGTGTGTGTGTGTGTGTGTGTGTGTGTGTGTGTGTGTGTGTGTGTCTGTGTGTAGGCGTGTCTATGTGTGTGTGTGTGTTGGTACAAGTGTGTGTGTTTCTCTGTGTGTGCGTGTGTGTATATTACTTCCTTACAGCGTTGTTTCATCGTAAGCATTGCAAACATATTGATTTCCGGCTCATAACGTTTACACCCGTGTGTAAAATGATTGCGATCCTAATGATGATGATACCTCCCGATAAGTCCTTCCAAGCCTTTTCCTCTTGGGGGCAGTAGAATCAGCCCTTGCAGCTTTCTCAGTGGCTTCTGGAGGACTGATCTGCCATATTTCCAGAGATAAACATGGCAGGGTTGGGGCCGAAGGCCAGCTTACTGGGGATCAACCTCTTCCTTGTCGCCGGGTCACCTTTTTAACTCCTATTTACTCCTTCTCCTCCTTCTCGTTCTCTTTTTATATCTTCCATCTCAGACTTTTTGATGTTAGATTTAAGAGCTATACATTGAGTGTATGCCATAGCCTTCCGTCAGGATTTTACCTATGTATGACACTATTACAATTTTGTACCAGTACCCCACTCGTTCCTGACCAATAAAGTGGAGATCTCTTCCCTGATTGGTTCGGGAATTGATCATGCCTGTCAATCACAGCCTCGGGAATAGAACACTAGTCAGCGGTGGAGAAACTCAGGGAGGGAGGAAGCGGAGAGGGAGGAATGCTTTTTCGGTAGCATATTTAAAAAATCCTACTCTCTTCTGCTCTTTCTCTATGCAACATTTAAATCGCACCGACCGCACCTTTAATGTTTTTCCTCTTTTTTATGTTTCTTGGCATATCCTGTTTCTATAGTTCAGAGCTGGCCATGCAGCAGAGGAATGATCACTCGTGGCTAAGGTAACATTGCCAAGTTACACTGTTGGTTTGCTAGAAATCTGTTGGATATGGCACTGGGTTGCAGGGTGGTAGGGGAGCAGGAGGCCAGGATGGCAGTGCCTGGGGTGTCTGGACTCAAAAGCCAGTTACCGTTCCTGGAGGCTTCTTTGTGCAAGATGCCCTTACCTTAGATGACATGTGTCCGAATTCCTTTTGGAGCTGCTTTGAATGAAGGTGTCTCCTGAATTACTAAATAGTAAGGTGAATCTTGGGTTGAAAAAAAACGCATGTGTTTTTTATCAACAAGGAAGGTGACGTGTTTGTTGAAGTTTGCACGATTGTTTTCAATGAGGCTGTTTCATGGGTTTAAAGATGAGACAGAACGCGGACGCTTTGTCACCAGAAGTAAGCTTGTGTTGGTACATCGAGACAGGAAACGCCACAATGTGTCTTTATTGTTAGCAAAACAACAGCTTCACATGTGGTCATATTTTCATTATTGCATTAATTTGATTTGTCCTACAGCATACCACATGGCCGTTGCAAGAACAAAAAAAAAGCTATATTAAATAAAGGAAGCATAATCGATTGCAGGCTTTCCCTAAATTGAAGCAAGGCTGTGTTTATGTCCCCCCCTTTGAAACCTAAGCACAAGTTGCCACATATTTAGTGGTTCAAGGGGCTAATTGCATCAGCACCTTTATGTAGAAAGTCAGTGAGTTAAGAAGCCGTAATGCGAAACAGAATTCCTCTGTGCGGCTTCAAATGAGAGTTGTTCCTGTAATTTATTCCCTCCTTCTCTAAAATGATCACTATTAATAAACTTTTGTTTTATGTACTTGGTCTAAGCAGAGAGGCCCATTGCAAACAGCCGGATGCATACCTTTTTCGCTTTAAGGAATGAGGCAAAAAAACAGCCATTTGTGGGGTAATATTATGTATTTTTCTAAGGTGAAAACAAATACCCCCTGGTAGTCCCTGGTCAAGAGCAGTGGGTAATCAGCTACTATAATTCCACAGAGCACTTTGCCCCGAGCTAAACATAATACTTCCTGCACTTAACCAAATCCATTTTAACCTCCCAATAGTCATGGCATGTGCGTTACTTATTGCACTAACGTCCGAAAATGTCACAAAAAAAAATTCTGCAAAACATACATTTGCTTTGGCCATTGGAATTACCACAGGAATAAAAACTAGGCACCTGGGACTCTATGGTATGCATGGTATACTATGGTCGCACAACGGAGTTACATAATACATGATTATATTTAACCTTTATTATCTCTGTGGGAATATCCAGCTCTAAATGTCAATATTAGCATTCCATGCTTATACTTACTCCCTGCATCATTTAATTTCCACTCGTCTCCTTCTTTGCAATGTTATTATTATCACATGTCTGGAGGTTAGTCAATACAGCCTATCGCCGTTCCATCGTTTGCTATTAGCATGGAAGCTCTGCTTGGTGATGCTGAGGCTTTGTTTTTCATGCTCCACATAGTCTGGGTGCTGACTGGGGTGAACTCTGATAATTATGCACTGCTCGGAGCCACAGGTCTGCGCGTTACTGTGAGGACTCGAATGGAAACATCGTTTGTCATCCGTGTTTCGGGGTGATTTGGTGGAGGGGTTGTGTAGATGGGGAAAGGGGCCTTGTGGATTATTTAGCACATCAGAGGAATAACTCTCCAAAGACAGAGGAAGTCAGATGTAGTAGTAGCTGCATGAACATGAGGTCCTGGGTTGGTGTTTGGATTACGCATGTTTTTTTTTATTATTCCTGGTAGGTTCCTCTGACCCTTTCAGGTGTGACTGGACCACATCTAGGGGGGTGCTATCTCCACTCCGGCAGACGAAAGTTAGTGTGAAAGACAGTTTTCAACTCTTTCATCACAGGTTGTTCAAACCGCATCTTTACCACATCTACACAATTGAGCACAGCCAGATTTCTAAACACAAAATGAAAAAATTCCACTGCATTTTATTTTTCTTTTGCAACCCACACACACCGAGCTCATTGTTTTTTTATCCTCCCTCCTGTTTGTTTCGCACACAATTTAACGACTGCCCTCTTAAGCGTGCGCGTGAGTCCGTGTCTCAGCAGCAGGGGGGCAGCAGGCTTGCTGGTAGTCGAGGTGGTGCTGTATCTTTGGCCCCACAACTTGCACAACATGCCGGCGGATGAAGCGCCCTCCCGGCTAACAGCATGCATCGCCCCCCTCGTCGTTACATCACTCCCCATGTAGCCGCGCGCATGACACTCCTAATTAGAGGGTCCTTGTAGCTCAGTGTCAAAACACAGGCCTTAGCGACATCCACTGACCGCATTACACCACGTAACATGGTGTTTTTTTATCCAGCCCCCTCCCCTCTCGCACACATAGGTATAAAGCATCGTAAGGGCGTGTATTAGTATGCACACGCTCTGTAATTGACACTTTTTTGTACTTGCTTTATGTCTTCTGGCCGTGAACCCGGGCGTTGCTCGCAGCCCTCTGTCCACCGTGCCGCTGGTGATTACGCCGTTAGCCGGATGTACTTCCTCCCCAGACAATGGGCTCTTCTTCTGCCCCGGTGCAGATGATAGGGTTGCAATATCAAAGGCAAATGAGATGGCTGCCAATTAGGGAGGGCTTCCAGGTGCATTTTAATGCAAACTCGCACCATTAACTGCACCCTGTAGCGGATCTATTCAAAGACACGTTATATAGCGTCGTAGACTTCAAGGAAGGAAGAAAAAAGTAAAAAGAAGAAAAAGTATTTCGACAGAACAATGACGGAGTTCGTCTTGAGTTGCGTCGTGGGGAGCTGAGAGCTCTAACTTTGATTTGAGATCCTGGTAAATGTTTTAAGCATACAGTCCATTTGCGTGTAACCTTGTATTTCTGTGTAGCTCTCAAAGTAGACCCAATTGAATGGAATAATCCCTTTTTCTCCTCGCATTCTGGGTCGACTCCAGTTCAAACAATGGAGAAACAATGAGCCACCATGAAGTGATGTGGGCAGCCCCCCCCCCGCGCCCCCATGGGGGCACAAAGGGCTTTTTCTTTCTTTCTATTTTTTGACAGTTTCTACCCATACTGTCGCACCAAAGGCAATGAAACACAGCCAGAGACAAAGCCACTCTCTCACCTCTCAACCGACTGTTGCGTGAGCCCCTTTGAACAACACACACAACATATTGACCTTGATTGGTATAATACATGAATTAGAATGTGTTTCGTTTAGGTTTTGTTGTGGGAAAGAACTAAAAACAGTCTCCAAATATATCCAAATTAATTGGAACTTGACGCAAAGCCTTGAAATTATCTTTATTTTGTTGTCGACGCATTTTTTTTACTTGCCCATTAAATACATGAACTCCACTTCAATAAGAAACCGTTTGACAAAAGACGAAGAAAAAAGCTAGTTAATTTTTTTTTATCATTTTTTCCTTTGTACTTCATTGATCCTGTACAGAGACACATTGGTAGAAGCAGAGTGGCCTCTGAACCAAAAATCGTCCAATATTCAAACCAAATCCAGCCGGGGCGAATGGAGGGAAAAAGCAGAGAGAAGACGCAGACTGCTGTAAATCTAGAAGCTCTACCTCTGTGATTGCTTTGGCCACCGTGGAATAAAGATTAGAAGAAATCACTAATCACAGCGGATGTCATTAGCATATTGCCAATACGGGAATGTGAGAGCGAAAAAAGCGGAATTGCCTTATAATATCGGTTGAAGAACCAAATCAATGCATGTATGGATGCACACAGCTGCCTGACAAACAGACATATTCAGTACCCCAACTTGGGTAAAGGAAGTGTCTAAAAATGACGTTTATTTTTTTTTCAATGTTTTTGTCTGATTCACTCAATGATGCACTTGATCTTTCTGTCAAATTCTCTCTTTTGATCAACTTTTGCAGCTGGGCTGCCCTGCTTCACTTTGAATCATCAACAGAGCTTGAAGTGGCCACTCATATCTGGTTAAGTATTAGCTTAGTTGGTGGGGGGGGTGGGGAAATTAGTCAAATTCTTTTAACTTTTCAAACAAACATAATGCCGTCAAACGTGATAAATCTGAATTCATTACGAGCACAAGAAATAGCTTGGCACTGCATATCGGGGTTCATTTCTGAACTCTTTGTATACGTTTATTCAACTCTTACTGCTTCTCAGTGTTTCATCAAAGTGGATATACAATATTTGAACACACTATCTTTAACAAGTCTGGGGAATGTATGCTGAAATGCATCTGGAATGCATAATTTTCTACCAGCAATGCTATTTACAATTATTTAGAAAATTGTTTGCCACCTCGGAACAGCAACGATAGAAGAATTGAACAAATTATCCAACTCACTTTTTGTACTTTGCCATATTAGCCAACAAATCATTGTAGTGGGCATATTATTGCGGTTAATTATTTCAGTTTGTGTAATGCATATCCTGAACGAGGTCTTGACTCCATGATTTGAGAGTCCCAGCAGTAGAGCAGACTTGGCAGGCTGATTATTCGTCGCTTTGGCTTTGCCAAATTTCTGTGTAACTGATGTGTGTTTAACTCACATCAAATACATGCGGTTACCGAAGGATATATGTTGGAATAGACCTCATAATGTTGTGGATAAAGAAATTACTCAGTGGGTCAGAAAGTTTGAGTTATTATCTATCAAAGGGCCTGTAAAATGGCCCTAGACTAGAGTAAAACAAATGTTAAACTTGATCCTCTTTGACAGGTTTTACTTATTTTTATTTTTTGAGGTGCAATTCTGGCCGAAAACAAACTAGTTTTATCGGGCTGCCTAGCAGATGGTTGAGTGGGGGAGAAAAAAATAATATGAACACAATACAAACATTTTTGTTGCATTGAACATTTTCCTCCATTGGATCATGCAGGGCAGATTGTGATCATTTCTCAAAGTGTCCAATGGCTTTGTCTGAGCGCGATCTGTTGAATCTGTCTTGCCGCTAATAAACTGCCATTATTCCTTCCAACAACACCGCGATCATTAATAATGCCTCTGTCAGATGCTCATTCTCCTCTGTGAAAATAGAAAATATCATTAATTACACTTTCTGTCACGGCACTGACAGCCTGGCGATTGTTTCCAATGGTGTCTTCCCACCTAGTGACCACCTATTCTTTACTGTCTCAATGGGTATGTCCAGCAGGCGGGGGGCCAACAAAAGCCATAGGAGATCCCCCCATACACCACACACCCCTCCTCCCACAAACGCATTAGTCATCGAGGGAACTCTCAAATGTCTAATATAATAGTCTACTTCATTTAACTGGAGATCAGGCTGAAGAATATCAATCAAGATCCTGTTGGTTGAATTTCTTTTTTGATTATCCGATAGAGTTGTTTGTTGTTCACAACTGAAATGTCCTCGGAGGAGAGAGTATTTGCTTGGTGAATTGACAAAAGGAAAAGCAGAGCAAAGCAGTATGTTTATGGCTACTTGTTAATTCTGTGGAGGACTTCGGAGCAGTATATCCCTGAACATTGCATAAGGATCCTGTTTCTTGTTGAACGCTCTTCAAATAAAACAAGTTGTTTGAAAAGAGGGAACTAGTTGGAAAAAAGTGAATCATCCAACATTGTCCATGCTGTGTTTGAAGAGGCTCTATTTAGAAAGTTAACGTTTCACATTATTTCAGTGGCGACTACTACCTGATGCAAACGGCCCTATCCACTAGTTCCTTAGCTTTATGTGCTACTAGTAGTATCCGTGTGGTTAGGGTAAATGGCAATGCTATGCTGTAAATACCATGAGTGATTGGATGCAAAGTCATTCAGTGTTTATTCAGTTGAAATGGTTTCCTTAAACTTGCTTGACTTGATTTGATGTTTGGTCTGCAATGACTGAGGACACCAACAGAGCAGTCACAGCCAATTACACTGGATGCCATTTTGATTACTTTGCATTATTCATCACAGTGGAGGCAGGACATTAAATGGGTAAACTTAACTAAAACACGCTTAAGACTCAAAAAAACAAAAAAAACGCTACACCATTGAAACGAGTGGGCTGCATAACCGGCAGCTGTTTTCTCAGACCCTCAGAAGGCGTTGTCAAGACACCGCAGGATAAATGAAATGATGAACAAATTATAACCATCAGACGCACAGGACTCGGCGGCAGAGATGATTTGGAATTGATCAATTGGAGTTAGTTTCTTTGCTTCATATAGGCTGAAGATAGGATAGAGTCACACCCCAATTGATCAATTTGAGTGAGTTTCTTTGCTTCATATAGGCTGAAGATAGGATAGAGACACACCACCACTCCCCCTACATGTGTTCAGACAAGGCTCGAGTGATAGCATTAATGTATCATCTGCCGGAGCCAGACGCCCTGGCTTCCTGTGAACCAGGAAGTTACCAGAGACAAATGACTTTTAGAAAGAGCGGATGACTGCGTCCCTTTCAACCTTCTTCCCTATCACAGACGGAGACAGAAACAGCGATGTTGGGAGAGGAAGAGACAGACAGGAAAGAGACAGAGAGAGAGAGACAGAGAGAGAGAGAGAGAGAGAGAGAGAGAGAGAGAGAGAGAGAGAGAGAGAGAGAGAGCGAGAGAGGGAGGGCGGGTATGGCTGCAGCCGTGTGTTGCCTAGCCAAGACGAATGGACGCATCTCACTTCAGTCAGTGGAGAGCGTGGTCTTTTCGTAACAAGCGGCAGTAGGTAGAAGGAAGTGTTGCCATGGCGATGAGGTTGAGTATGCGTTAAGTCATGTCTTGTGTCACTGGCACCTCTTTGTTTGAATTGCTCTGTTTTATGAAGCTGCAAGTAGTCTCTTATTATTGTTAAAAAAGGGAACCCACAAATGATGCACATTGGCATACCAGAGTTAAATAGATTCAATATGATTCAATTTCATGAATCGCACAACCGGTTTATTTTAAACATGGCCAAAAATAATGATTTGCTTCTAGTCCTAAATTTAGCCAATCGTGTCGTACGCATCGGCAAATACTGTTTAGCTATTCATTACAGGATGTTTGGCCCACACAAGCAGGGACTGCTGAGGTGGCAGGATTTCTCTATTATTGCATATCATTACATGAATAAAATATGTGTCTGATTACATGCAAAAGTTTGTTCAACAATTTTCCAATTTAGGCTTTGTTTAGTGAGACGGGGGGGAAGTCTAAGCGAGATGGTTTTGTCAATATCCTGGGAAATAATGCTCCTATGACCTGGGTTTTATTAAATTGAGGAATTGCCTAAAAATTAACGTCTCTTTCAAAAGCCGAGATATTTCCTTCTCTTTGTACCGCACAGTCTTTGAACTTGACTCTGGCTTCTAAATGTTCATGCATGGGTCGTTTTTTCGTGTTTCAAAAGTACAAAACAAGAAACTTCCAGCACAATGTGAGCATGAATGCACCTCCAATCTTCTAGCTGTCCCTACACCCTACAACCTGTATGTACCCACCCAGAGACTATCAACGTCCTACATTTTCTCATTTTTATACTTTTTTTTTTTTTTTGATCTCATACATTCTGGTCATTTCCTCGCACACAGAGAAGACCCCCGGTGCTGTGGAAATCATTTATGACTTCCTATAGTCTGGACCATCCCCGGGGGGGCCGGGGTCCACTAAGGTGTCATGGGAATGCAGATGAGCCCTCATAGGAGAGCAGAGAGGGGCTCTTTTATTTTTGGATAGAGCTACTGATGATTTTTCCCCTTTCCCTGTGAGCGCCGACCCCCCCGGGGAGACCGTTTATCCTGATCTCCCGATCACAGGTGATTCAAGGTGCACAGCGCCACCCCTCGCCCCTCCGCCCATCCCATAAATATTCAGACCGTTGCTGTATAAATTGTCAGCTCAAGTGCAAAAATGTTGCACTTCATGTGCCCAGAATTGATATTGGGATTGCTTTTGATGTAAATATACAAGTAGCGAGAACAACGACCTCCCACTAATCTTGGATGTAAATGGCGTTTCACAGCGCGAGGGGGGCACACCATAGCCGACAGAGGTCGTGAACGACAAACAAGGGGGGGTGCCTCCGCTGTGTTCTTGGTTAAGCGACGTGCGGTTTCAGTCCGATGCGAGTTGAATACATTGGGTTGATCTCTTCACCACTTATCTCCTCAGTTTAGAACCTTCTATGATAATCGTCGTTTGGAAATGAAGTGTGTCACGTTGGGTGTACAGCGAGTTGGAACAACTTCCTATAGCCTTGGGAAAATAGTTTTGCTTTGAACGGCAACTTATTGGGCTATTGAGTTGGTTGCTATAAAAGATAACATGAAAGAATATTATAAAACGATTATAATTATGTACAAATACATATTCGTTATTATTATTATATTTTGCATCATTCACTTGAGTGAACCTAACAGTCATGCGATTAAACATGTCCCGACAAAATATTAAAACATTTCAAACGTACACGACGAGACAACCACTTAGGTCGTTGTCTGTATTGAAACGTGAGACGTACAGTATTCCAAATGCAATTTCTCTGGAGATTTGAAAACATAGCAACACATGAATCCATCAATCCAAAATAGATTTATGGCCCTGGAAAGGGCGTTGTTGAAGCATGGATTAACCCCTCTCCACCGGAGTGTACAGTCTCAGTCTAAGTTTCATTGTGTCTTGGGTTACTGGTGTTACGGACTCCGGGAGTTATGTGCTGCAACTCCCAACAGAGACAGAGCGCTGTGGATTACAGACTAATGTTGAGCAGCCTCCCAGACTATAGGCTGCATTTGAAGATTGAAAGAGCTTCCGCATATGTCTGCATTATATACAAAATTTGTTATACGACAACACGACCCCTTTCAAATGAAACCCATCTGGTCCTGCTTTTCT
>OOFH01053478.1:0-10462 GCA_900323355.1 Merlangius merlangus | reverse complement strand
CTCTGTGGGCTGAACACGCCGCTCAGAGGGCCTGGAGAACCGGACCTCATTGGGCTGAACACACCGCTCAGAGGGCCTGGAGAACCAGACCTCATTGGGCTGAACACGCCGCTCAGAGGGCCTGGAGAACCAGAACTCATTGGGCTGAACACGCCGCTCAGAGGGCCACCTTAACCCGCAAGAACACTAGAACACCTCTGTCTGTGTCTGTAAAAGCCAAGCAGAGTCGTATGTACAGTACAACCACCGCTAGTTGGATGACTGCTGCTAAACACACAAAGGTCTTCTGCTCTCCTTCTCCACGTGTCTATTACCTCGTTTTTTTGTTTTTGTATGATCTAAAAAAGCACTTTTTATAATGTTGAACTTTCAAGACTATAATGTGCCCTTACTGTCACGTCACAGACTGGAAGATTTGTCTGTGTGAGATTTATAACTACTAGATAAAAAAAAAAAGTCATACTTGCAGCTAAAGTAAAGAGTAACAAAGGTTACGATTTTCCATTAGTGAGAAAGAGCAATGTTCGTGCCTTTCCTCACACATATCTACTTATCCTGCATGCTTGCTGAATGTAATATTTTCCTTGGCTGTCAATTCAAATGCAATTTTCACTGATGCTTTACTGACAGTCATTGGAAGTCGAGTGTTAAACTGAATAATATTGGAATTGATGTGACACGGGTCCAGTTAGCTTGACCCCTTTTATTCTTGGTGCCTATTTATTTATACCAACCCTACTTTTCATTGTTTTGTGTGTGTGTGTTTGGATAGGATCAATGCCAAAAGAAAATAAATCTGAATGTATTTATACGGAGAGCTAAATGTCTTATGTGAATGTCTTAATAATGACAAACACCCAACCATCATGTTGCTTTTAAATACTGACATGTTAGGGCGAGATGATATTAAAGTGTATAAAAAGCAAGGTATTCTCAGTCTATTGTTTCTGTTCAGATAAGTGTGTCACTCTAAGGGATATCAAGGCTCATATAATCTTCCCGACAACTTGTATCACATATTTCCAGAGAAGATTGTGGTTCATGTGAGTAATAATAACCATAAAAAAAATTCCCTTCTGTATTTGATTCTGTCCCGGTAATGTTTTATGCTGACATAGTTTACTCACTCAGCTCGCCACACAGCCACACACTCTCATCCACCTCATCCCTCACCCGTAGGTGTGTATCAGGTTCACAGAAAGAGATTAGTCAAACCAGAGTGTCTATCATGTATCCTGTCATATCACAGGTAAGGAAATGTGTCATTCACTGCACATCCAGGAAGGTGACCAAAAACCAGACTGTTTTTCATTTATATTTGCAAAAGGCTGTTCAGCATGAGTCGCTTGGTGGCCTTTTGTCTGTTTACGGCCCTAAGAAATACAAAGTAAAACTTAAATGGCCTCGGTCAGTCAGTCACATCCCCTGTCTGATGGTGACTCAGAAAAACAAGTAGGCCTACTCATGAGTACGATCTCGAAACACTTTGTACCCTTGGCACCTTTGTGTGAGCATTCAATTTAAAGGTTGAGCCCTCTTTTATTTTAAGTTGTTATCAGGGGCGATGTTAGGATTTGATCTTAAGGGTGGTTTTTCCACAAATAAGATTTAAATGTTCCACTTATTATGGAGGCTACTCTAAATGACAGGACATACTCAGGAGATTAGAACCTCAAAGCCACTAAACAGGGAAATAAATGGCCTCTGGTCGTTATACTATTCTATGAGTCTTAATGAGTGCTGATCTGATGAATGGTTCTAGTCAGACAGGTCCCCAACAACAACAACAACAACAACAACAACAATCAACTCCTCAGATGGAGGAACTTACGTACGTTTACCGTTCTGGTGACATGATGTTCCTGGCAGTATGCAGGTTCAGATGAACTGACTCACCCCTGCTTGACCTCCCTGGGTAACACCATTACCTCACACACACGGCTTCCAGGCAGGGGTCAACAGACAGGCGAAAACACCAACAGACAGACTATTCATGAGTTTCAAATGTAGTCCTACACCTGCCATGTTGAGGACCAACACAGGTGTTTCAATTTGAGTTGTGTTTCTGATTGGCGTAGGACCAATTAATTCGTTTGAAACACCTGTGGGTCCTCAAAATGGCAGGTTGTAGGACTACATTTGAAACTCATGGATAGGACAGCGAGGGCGGAACTGACACACCAACAGACAGACTGACACACAGAGGCCAACAGACAGATAAAGACGGATATTCAGACAGATAAGCACAAGGACAAACATGAAACAGCAGACAGACAAGAAGTCAGACAGACAGAACGACAGGGTGTTGCCAGGCCCTGACTCAGCTCGAACTCAACCAGGTGTGACCGAGTGGCGGTTCTTTCCAATTCCAGGACAAGTCCCTCTGTATACAAAAAATATTTCCTCCCGCCCACTTCATTTCCCAAAAGCCTCCGGCTCTATATTGGTCATCATGAGTTCATTTTCGGTGGCAGGGTGATTTTCCTGCGGACACGACGTCAATCAGAAAGCAAACAAACAGTGGAGATTACCTGAGCGGTCAGGAGAACTGAGTCACTGAACTAAAGGAGGACATTACACATGAGTGGCCACCAGAGGGCAGCGGTGTTCATGAAGAGAGTACACAGCGGTTATGGTTTACATGCTGGCGATAGAACACAGGATGAGGAGGAAACAATAAGGCCTGTGTTTCATCTTAGTCTTGTGAGTTTGCAACAAGAGGCTTAAGACTACTCAGAGCTGTATGCCCTTGTATGTCGGTCAGCTTGTGAATCGGTATACTAGTAATCAAACAAAAAACTATTTCCTAATCCATCTCCTTGTCTTTTAATTGGGACAAACGACTTGTTTTACGGAGATGTTTTACTAACTGTGTGTAGGCCTATGCCTGTTTGTTTTTTTTGTTTATTGTCAGTGACCCTTTTAATGGACTTTATTATACATGATATATATCAGCAATATATGTTTCTATAGTGCTATGCTAGAGCAAACACTGTCCTTGCTCAAGGACCCACTTTTCTTGGAAGAGCTAAAGACGAAATCAGCCTCACTCATGCTGCCATGTACGTGGGCTGCTGTGTGTGTGTGTGTGTGTGTGTGTGTGTGTGTGTGTATGTGAGTGCGTTCATTTGTGTGTGTGTGTGTGTGTATATGTGTGTCTGTGTGAGTGTGGCGCTCAGGTGCGTGTGCGGGCGCATGTGCGGGTGCATGTATGTAAATGCATTTTAACCTTCACTCTCCTTTAATAACTGTGATATTTTGACTGTGCCGAACTTCCGGTGCGGTTCCTGCGGCAGAAAGATCTGCTTCGTTACTGCAGTTTCAAAAAGAAAAAATTACATTTGGCCAATTCTGCATATTTGTACCTTGCCCTGCCAAGTTAATTAACATTCAGAACTAAAAGCCCCCATTAAAGGTCCAAATGATAGAGAAGCATTCCTGGAAAATAGTTACACCTGCCAATCTGACCAGTGTGATGGGTGAGAGAAGTTTTAAATATTCAGATATTAATATGCTGAGAACAGTGCCCAGTGGCACGCTGAAGTGCAGCTGTGAGATTCACTGGAAGTGAACCCCAGATGAAGGCAAAGTGATGGAGCTCTGTAATGGATCAACAATGCCTCTGCCAGGATTCTTCTTTGTTTTTTTGTGTTTCAAATGGACGACGTGGTTGGAAAGTCATTCATGGTGGGATGAGCTACCTTTAGCTCTTTACGATTTGCATAACCCCTGCCTACCTTTAAAAAAACATGGTTTCCTGTGGAGAACATCACATATACCGACTTTCGTCGTTTCTAGCTTTCGTTTCAACATTTAAACCCATGCAGGCTGCCGTCACTGATGCGTATTGTAAGCATTATGCAATAGGGAATGTGATGGTGTGTCACACCGCATTGCATGTTGGGACGCGGATGCCATCTTGAGAGGAACGTCACTCTTATTGCACTGTTTTTTCCACGTAGGTCTGGTGAAGACACCGTTTTCCACTGACCAGAACCTCCCTGAACAATGGGCAGACTCTTCTATGGCAGCTCTCGACGGAACAGTACTGACTTACCATGGCGACAGTTTCAAGAATCACGACAGAGGATCAAAACTTTTAGAGCTCCCACTCACCGCAAAGAGTGGCCTCTAAAGATGGCCTCTAAACATAGCCTCTAAACATAGCCTCTAAACACGCCGCGTTTAACACGGTGTGACGTCGCTTTGGAAAGCAAGCACAAAATGAGTCATGTAAATGCACACCTTTCACTGATTGTGAAAGAAATCAATTTTGTGTGTGTAAAGGGGTGAGCCCTAGTTCATAAATGCCAATAACTTTACACTCATAAACTGCGGACATTACAGAAAGGGGTAATGAAATGCCGTAAAAGTGATGTTCCTCAGCGGTACAGTTTTCCCAGTAAAACCCCGGGCTGGCAGTCTGCTCTGCGAGAAGAGGAGAGATTGAGGGACGTCTAGACATCTGACACATTGGAAGCACTATAAAGATGAAGTGTGTGTGTGAGTGAGTGTCTTCCGAAATGGTCTGCTCACTCTCTGCTACTTCGCTTTTCTCTCCCTCTCTTTCCTTGTCCCTCTAATTTCACTTGTCACTCACTCACTCTCACTCAGTGTAATTTGTTGTATTAACATTTTCCCCACTGATGCATACACACCTAGTCATTAGGCCCATGGCATTAGAATTTCAAATGTAGCCATTTCCAATGCAAGTGGTTTATTGTGTGTTGGTGTGCGGTGACTGACTGCCCCAAAATGCACTCCCACTGGCTGTACTGTTGGGGTGTTCAAGGCGGTTTCAGAAGAGTGCACTCAATACAATTCCTGACTCCATTACATACTGTCTGATATTAAGGTCACGCAACAACATACACACCATTTTAAAAGGTTTTCCGATTTCAGTTTCAGTCTGCATGCCAGATGACAGCTCAATAACAACAAACTGCAAACATTTTTGTGTTGAATCTGAATGATTCCCTTTGAATGGCAAAAGCAAAACGCCCCCACCACGATTTTGATGATAGATTTGTTGTTAATTACTGGTTATCCATTTACCACTTAACCTATGCAAATATGATTCTAATTCTCTGTTTCAGTCCATACAATTATTTGTTATCATCACTTTGGCTAATTGGCTCTCACTAATAATCATGACGTCTTTGTACTTCTCAGACTTTCAGTCTAATTTGAATTATTTGGAGACGCATGCCCGCCAATGCTCGCTCGCTAACAGTTGGACGCCATTTGGGGAGTTGATTCAACCAACGTGTGCTCAGGTTTAGTGTTGGCTATCAGCCAGCGCCATAGATCATGAAACTGCTGGCCAACTCGTCCCACGGTAAGCAGACCTGCGCGCCTCGGAGGAGTTGGGGGGTGCGCAGATAATGTTCTGTAGTGGCTCCAGATAATTCAATCATCTCCCTCATTGTTCAGCCCACGCAAACGGAGGAGCCTATTATAGATGTAGGTCACATCTGGGAGGCCTGAGCGGGTTACAAACGTACGCAACAACTGGAACAGTGTCTCAGCCTGTCCTGTCTAGTGGTAGGCCTAGTTTTCGTTCTGGCTCAAGTTTGCACAACACAGACGCGTACAAGACTCATGTTGTATTCCTCAGTGTTCAATCCTCAAATGTCCACTGTGGTGCAGCCAAACAGAGAGTGGTCTGATTGGTGTAGGTGTGTCCCTCACTTCGACCTGACAGGCAGGTGCCACTTCTCTCCATAATGCAACTATGTGATGATGGCACTATTCTATGCCGGGGAAGGCTATAGTCCCGTCCGTTCGGTGACCAATAACATCATAGTGAAGGGTGATGATGTTCCATTATTGTGTCGTATTTGAATATATGATCGAGTGGAATAGATCATCTGCTTTAAGGTGTGTGCGTCGGTGCGACGCACACGAGAGAGAGAGAGAGAGAGAGAGAGAGAGAGAGAGAGAGAGAGAGAGAGAGAGAGAGTAACCCATAAACATCAGGCACCACATCGCCCTCCCTAACCAGGGGAATGGCATGAATAACTCCTGTTTGTTCTGGTTCTCAAATAGCAGATGGCATAAGAGGAAGAGATTTGTTTCTATTTTACCTAGAAAACAAATGTTCTAAATCCAGTCACAGCTGTGTTGTTTACATTAGAGTTAATTAAGTTGATGATTGTCAATGCAGGACGCAATCAAATCAAGAAAATTGCAGATTTAAACATGAATACAGTTCTGTTTGTCCTATTGCTGTTATTGGATTTTTGGAGGTACTTTTCCATTTCTAAGGTCAATAAAAAATAAAGTTGTATACAGTTATATACCTTATTTTGCTTTTTTATGTAATAGAATGTCAAGTGACTGGAGGGTTTATTATAACCCAGATCTTATAAATCCAATAGGAATTATCATAGCCACCAAATTAGACTATTTCAAGTTGATATGCGTTCTGGAAGCCTTTTCTTGACTTATATAAATTTAATACAAATTGAGTTACCACTATATGCCTATTAAGCTCCAAACAAGAGGACAGAGGCACGTTCAAGATTTGCTGACAGTATTATGTACAGTATGCACTGCAAACCACTTTCCATTAGACAGCCAGACGGAACTATGAAAGGCGTGTCAAAGTGCGACTTTAAGTGTCCCAAACGTAACCACACGCACTCTCACCTATAGACGTTGACCTTACCTATTCTGAGGACTTGTTGTGAGCTCAACAGAACTTGAGTCATGAGGTAAAGAGAGACGAAAGGTATCTTCCTTCTGTCCATCATGTCTTGAGTGGAGGGTCGCTATGTCAGAAGAACGAGTTCCGAGTCCGCGTCAAGGAGCGCCTTCGTTTCCATCCTCATCGTTTTGACCCAAATCACTCGCATCCCTACAGTGGTGCGCACTCCTGTATCTTCCAGTACGCCTCACTGTCACACTAACCGCTCCTCTAGGCAGGGACATTTAGGCTGCATACAACTTCGTCGCATTCGTCCCCTTCAAAAAATAAATCCAACCCAAATCCATCCGAAAAGGGTCAGTCGCGAAACAGCCATGGAGAACCTGCACTGGGCGATTTACCTCGACGCGTATTATGAGACGCGGGGCTCATAAGTGAGTGGAAGGGATTATGAAGTAGCCGTGTTGGCAGCATCCTAGGGATGTGTGTGTGTGTGTGTGTGTGTGTGTGTGTGTGTGTGTGTGTGTGTGTGTGTGTGTGTGTGTGTGTGTGTGTGTGTGTGTGTGTGTGTGTGTGTGTGTGTGTGTGTGTGTGTGTGCGCATGTGTGTGTGTGTGTGTGTGTTGTACGCGTGTGCGCGTATGTGCGTATGGGTGTGCGCTCGTCTGTGCGCGCATGTGTGTGCGCTGATAATCTTCAGGTTTACGCACAGATGTGCCGCGCCATGCTGTCGCCCTGCAGTGCGCCCCACGCGGTCACTCGCCCTCCGGCCGCTGAAAGGATCTTATTATCTGCTTCGGCAATCATAAAGCTCCGATGCTTCATGTGCAGGAGCCACATCCCGATAAGGTCACAGTGAAAAACCTCCTCCAGGACCCACATAAAAGCCTCAGAGTGCGCCACTGGGCATTGGAAGATATAAAGCGCCTAGTAGCATTTATTGGCAACTGACACATTAAGGTTAGCGTTTTCTGTTTAAACCGGTCGAAAGCGGCCGTCATCCTGCCCACCATGGTTTCTAAAAGCAATGTAGGCTACCCCCTAAACTGTTTGGTTTAAAAGACGACACATGGGATAGGCTAGGATGTGTAATAATATACAAAATAATGTACGTTGAGCCTCTTTCTCATATTTGAGAAAAGAAATTGTGCTTTTGCACAATTCTTAAATCTTTAAAGGAAGAAAAATGATATAGACATAGGTTACCTTAGCTTAATTGAACCCCTCCCCTGTCGCGACCTAGACTACACCGTTGGTTTTTAGCGCCATCTGCTGGATAGTTTTTCTACCTCATCCTACCTGCAATACACATGTAAAGCTATGAACAAAACGGATAAAAATGATGGAACGGTGTTCAAATAATCAACATTTGCCATCTTCAACTGGGTGAAATTTAGAAAATTTATTTTTTTCTGTTAAGATACAAAAAAAAAACAAGAATACACCAGTTTTATGTATGAACAGTTTACAGTAACAAAGGGAGAAAGTCAGAGGATGTTCTCATCACAAAATGTACTTTTTTTCGACCACGGTTCCTCCCGTTCACGAGGGTCCAAGTCCTTACACCCCGGGGTACTCAAAAACGGCCCGTCGGGCCTGCTGAGCCTAATAAAATCTTCAGAAGTAAAAAGACGCTAAAAAGGAGAAGCACAAGGAAGGAGCACTTGCTCCGATCTCTGCTGGCGGGTGCTCTGGGGAGGGGAGTGCGCGTCTCGTCCTCACACTTCCGAACTTAAGTGCAGGTTCACTACATCCGCTGATCAAAGTGCCCCCCTGGTCCAGATGAGCAGAGCGTAATGTGCCGCTCGAGATCACGAGCACATAAAGAGGCGTCCCTTTAGAACTCGAGCTTTGGGAAAAGGAATGCATTACGTCACGTCACATCACGTAGGAGTGAAGGGAGAGCGAGGAACACAGCCATAGAACGATACGGGGCATAAAAAGGGGGCGGCGGGTGGAGAGAGAGTGCGGAAAGCGACAGTAGGTGGTTGCGTTTTGTTTTTCATCCACCCCGGCGCTGGGTTTCGTCTCGGTTCAATAGCTCTCCGTTTTAGCTGGTTTCCGCGGTGATTAGAGCGCTCGGATGCGGCCTCGTCTCGACGCACCCGCAAAGAATTGAGATTCGGAAGAAGTTATCTCGCGGTATACGGCCCAATGACATATAAAGTTGGCACTAGTCCTTCTGGGTTCAGAAACGGGTGTCCACTGCTTCCTGCTTCCAAAAATGGGCCACAATAATATTCAAGTAGTACAGGACTAAGATGGGTTGGGTAGCATGATAATGAAGTTTGTGAAGAAAAGCAGAATTTCCACTGGTAGAAAACAGTCTTTTGGTATGGCTAAAAAATATTCTTTTAGCTTATTATGTATTAGTTCATGATATTATGCTGAATAAAACAAAAAAGGATTCACCATAACACTGACAGCTGAGCAAGGTGTAAACATTATAGAAAAAACAGTAGCAATGGTTAAGACAGGCTATTGCCTCAAAAACATCACAGCACAGACGCATTAAAGGATACGTCAAGCCCCAGAACAGCATGTTTATTGAGATTGTTCATCTCACCACTTACAACGTACGTTGTAAGTTGTAAAAATGTAAATGTAAAAAGCGGGTTGAATCTCGTTTGCCATTATATTTTATACAGTGCCATATTTTTATTTTACCGTCTTATGCCAGAAAAACCCTGTAGAGATAGTCAACAACATGACAGCCCTTTAAGTGACAAAATAGAGATTGGCGATGCTTTCTGCGGAGCCCAAAAATAACAGCCACATTCCTGTGTTCAAAAATAGACCTTTTCTTTGTGGATGCTTGTTTTTGGAAATGGCAGTAATGCCTTGTGCCTGGTTATGGACTTGCTGGCTGGTGTGGACGTGCCTCGCATGCAAGTGATGTGTGCATGCGCTGGCGGCCCACCTGGTTCCTGTACACGTGGTAATACTGCGCTTCCAACAGGAAGTACTGGTGAGCGGCTCTTTTGAGCTGTGGTGACCTGCGTTCTTCTCCCGCCAGGACAGCGTCGGCGGGCCGTCCTGGGGTTTGTGGTGTTCGATTGTGACTGTTTTTTCTTGCCACTTCATCGCCTTAGGATCGTAAGGGGGACTGAAGACGGGGGCGGCGAAGGAAAAATAATTTTGCAAAGATCTGGAGGGAGGAAGAGTTTGTTTCATGTCGTCGCGTCCAAATCAATTGTTTTCTATAAAGCTTAGAGCGTACCCTGGTTCCCTTTACCGCCATCGTCCTCTCGGGCCAGAACTCATCGCCTCTGAATCAACACAAGTACCGTTTCTCGTCGTAAACCTCTTCAGAAGTCCTGTTGTCTTCCACTGCTCTTTCGCTCCTTGTGTTTCCCAGATCCGGGCGGTTTCCCCCCCCCCACTCAGAAGACGTCGTTCTTCCTCCTGTTACCAAAGTCGTCCCTCCGCGCCCAGGCCGGGTCGCGGGTGGCGTCGGCTGCACCCCGGGCAGCGGCGCAGTTCTTGAGGGGTGCGAGCAGCGTCAGCGGTGGGGAGGCTGCCGGGACGTCCCGGCGGCCTGGGGGGGGGAAGGAGTCTGCGTCATCACACCGGTGCTCCCCTTGATAACCCCCCTTCTCCTCCCTGGCCCCACCGCGAGCGGGTCGACTCACTCTCTCCGCCCCCCGCGTTGGGTTGTCCCGCAGGCCCAGCGACTCCAGGCTCCCCTCCAGGGGTCCGGCGTCCCCCCCTGTCGAGGTGGTGGACCCCCCTCCCCGCACCGAGTTGCAGAACTCGTCGTCGTCGCTCAAGATGTCCGTCTCCTTCACCAGCCCGCCCATGGAGTCCGTCTCCC
>OOFH01053473.1:0-10654 GCA_900323355.1 Merlangius merlangus | reverse complement strand
TTCTTTCTGAGAGTTTGTGTCGGAGAACAGAAAGCTGCCTTGGGCAAAAATGGGCACTTGGGCACTTTCCTTATCTTTGATTCCCGGCACCTGACCCAAAGCGACAGAGCTAGGGCGAATTAAATAAACATACGGTGCACCTTGTTTGTACAGTTGGTGCACGGTGTGCGGATATGTGGTATTCCTCTGTGGGCTCGTTTGTGTATTTTAAGCTTCTAAGATGACTTCAGCATTTTCGGTACTTCAATCCATTATTTATTGCATTTATGTCATTAAAACGTTGCCTCTCTTTCCTTAAGTGACAAAAAATGGTGTGCGGGCCGATGAAGTCGAAAAAGTCTGAGTCTGTAAGGATATAGTTATTAAACCATGCTTAATCTGTCTGGTTGGGGGGGGAGGGCTCTCATGTCAATCATGTGGTTTTCTTTACTCAAGCAAAAGTTATCTCCATGAAATATCTTGTAATAGTAACCCTGTGATAACCCCAGTAATGACAGGCTTTAAATAAAAGTTTAGTGTGCTAATGAATGCTTTGACAAGTAGGCCTGCATTTATGCTTGATAATGAGGTATTTTTAGTGACCTCGATGAAGTCTATGTGGCTTGAATACAATGTAATAGATGAGGCAGTAAAATGTGTTAAACGCCTGAAATTACTTTCCCAATGACGAACTCAAAAGACACGATCATTCTGGCATTTCTTTAAACGTCTTAATGCTCCTTGTTGTCCCCCATCACGGGGGATGTGTTCGAAGCAGTTCTTCCTCGAGGTCTCACCAACACTGTGGTCCCACTGTTGCCTCCACTGCGCTGAGGAGAGCAAGAGGAGAGGCTGCTGAGGGCTCCGAGGTGCGGAGCACTGCCCTGTCACCTTGTGTGTGTGTGTGTGTGTGTGTGTGATGCAACCCGAAGCCAACATCTCTGGCAGAATAACATTGCAATCAAGTTATTATTTCCACTTATTAGCACATTTTCCACAGCGCGTCGGGGCCAAAGATATGCTTGTCAGGATCGATCTACTTGAGTGATACGGTCCGTTAAATGCATTTGGTTTGAGAACGGGAACCCAGTGCGTGTGTGTGCTTGTGTGTGCGTGTGTTTGTGTGTGTGTGTGTGTGCATGCTCGCATGTATGTGAGTGTGTGTGTAACTGACTGGCTGGATACCTTCTACGATTTGATGTTTAACTTCCTTGTGGCTTCTGTAAAAGCGGAGGGGGGGTAGCAGGTCACCATGGTGGTTTATACTGAAAGCACTGTAACAGTACTTTACAAAGACTTTCATTTCGTTTGAAGTGACATGATGTTGAATAATGTTTTAATATGTAGCATTGCTCCCAGCCTTTTGACATTCACAATGTATGGTATTTTAAGTTATTAAATAAATATTTTATGAATGGTAAAAAAGCCGCAGTGCATTTTTTTGCAGTGGGCCTTTTGTGACAATTACAATTATTTGAAGTCCCTGATTCATATTTAATGAAACCATTGACCTTCCTCCTCCTGGCCCATATTTACTGCTGGGCGTAATGGGTGCACTAATAATGAGATGGATCGGGGGATGTCAATCATCACAAATGTAATTAATTCCATTGGTCGCCGTGACCAATCACAAGCCTTTGAGGGACAAGGGTATTCAGATTGTCATTGGATTATGTCCAATAGCAACACAAGCTGATTTGTGGAAGATACAATGTTTTTGCAGCAAAAATATTAACAAGAAAACAATTGTTAGTGATAAGAATTAATGGCCATCGATATCAACCATCAATCATATTTTGTTATTATTAATGTTTATAATTTGAAGGACAGAAATGTGGGCTTTCTGTGAGCAGTGAGTCTATAATAAGACGTTGAAGTATTGTAACAACACATTTGAAGTTATAATGCTATAATAAGATGAGAATAAATATTATAATGCCTCCAACATAATTTTCTCTCTTTAAAAAAAATTATAAATTCAACCCAAACTTTTCAACTGTATACATTTTGCATGGTCTTTCTCTTTTGTGCGACATGAAGAGTTTGAGTTTTGAGTGTTTTTGGATATCACCACAACCTTGCTGAGAATCCAATAAATAAATGCATGCAAGCATGCATCCTATTGTATTTCCAGTCCAGCTTCCTCAACACGTAAAAAAATATAAACTTCATGACATCAATTAAAACACGTCTTCGCACTACGATGAATGTTTCATCGCTACGAGACAAGGATTTGCATTTTGGATGAGTATCTTCAACATGAGTGCTGAGGAGTGTACAGCCCCCCTTGGTACAACTACGAGACGTTCTCTAATTAAACATTCCTGGATTCCTTGTTCTTTTGGTCCGATGTCTTTAATCCACACTGTTTGGACCTGAGCCTGAGACCACAGACCAGTAAATTGCTCAGTCCATGCCAGGAAGAGGTGAACTAATGCGTGTACAGAGATAGACACTATAATTGTATACACTTTGTCTTTCCCTACCTTTCTCCTCCCTGCCCTAACTGTTATTCCTCCAAACTTCTTACACATCAGCATGATTGCTTTGCTTGTCAACCAGTCCTCCTTGCCTGTCTATGTTTGTGGAGGCGTCAACGTTTCTCATGTCTTAATGTGTCTATCTCATCCTGTTTCAATCTGTGTGTGTGTCTAAACGCCATTTGTCTGAAACTTTTAGCCAGCATACATTCTGAGCATGGATGGCACCAGTGGGAAATCGAACCTCTTACCCCGGCGGTTTAAATGTTCAGCTCTAACAGTTGAGCTAGACAGGACCATCTGTCCTGTTTGTCGTGTCTATGTGTGTGTGTCTGTGTGTGTGTGTGGGTGTGTGTCTGTGTGTGTGTGTGTGTGTGTGTGTCTTGTGTGGGTGTGGTCGATCGTTGCATCTTCCCAATGAATGAGGTGGACATGTGCGTTTTCAGATTAAGCAAGTGAGAAACTC
Organism: Merlangius merlangus; assembly: GCA_900323355.1. Taxonomy (NCBI): domain Eukaryota; kingdom Metazoa; phylum Chordata; class Actinopteri; order Gadiformes; family Gadidae; genus Merlangius; species Merlangius merlangus. The sequence goes on along the minus strand of OOFH01053473.1, from coordinate 7,729 downwards.
TTATCCCACGCTATCCGTGGCTGTCAGTGTTTGTATCCTGTGGCCACACACACACACTGCCTGAATTATTCACCCATGTCCCGGTGGCTGCTGAGGTCTGCCTGCCTCCTCTGCTTTTAGAGTCACTATTTCATTCTACTGCCGTTTCCTGTGTCAGACGCAGGGTCACGCGGGCACGCTAAACGTGTTAATGGTTTAACCGAAGTTTGTGGGTTGTGGGAGTTAGGAGTTCAGTTTTATGCAGCCCACCCCTGCTGCAGTATATCTCACGGCGAAAGGGGTTTGAAAACACATACCTTCCTTTTCCAGCGTCCGGAAAAAAAGTTTTTCCTTCAACTCTGTCTGTACACGTGTAGACTTCAAGTTGATGGTTGGTCTCTTGAACGCGGTTCTAGGGGGAGTACACAACAAACAGCTCGACATTAATATTCTACATGAGAAAAATACAATTCCTTGGTATTGATCAGGATTTTCGTTTCTCCGCAACATTGAGTTTTGAAGAGGAAAAAGTTAAGGATCCTTGAGGAATGTGATGTTCCATCAATAATTTAGTCCAACTTATTTACTGCTGGAAGAGTTAAGGAACTGACATAGACAGAGAGAAAGATAGCGAGAGAGAGTAAGCCCAAGGATAAAAAGGAAGTAACTATTCAACGGTAAAGTTGATTTGCGTGTGTTTGATCACTCCTGAGTATGTGGCAGTTAAGGAGCAAGGCATTTGATATCCTTGAAGTGAAGGGGGATATGGAGGTGTTTGTAAGTCTGTTATTTTTGGTGAGAATGAGACAGATATCTAGCAGTGTGTTAAAAGAAGAAAGAGGGGGGTAGCAATAGAGTGAGAATACATCCAGAATGCTCTCTATACATGTGGCCCCGAGGTGTGTTTGCTTGTTTCTTGTGTGTGTGTCTTCTGAGGTCTTTTGTGCATGGCGTTGGTAGAAAACAAAGGGAGATTGTTCTGTAGAATCTATAATGACATCCCGGGGTACAGGAGCGACTGCGGTACACGCTGTGTTTTGAAACACACATTCACGTTTGCGTGACACACTGCGTCAACAAATATCTTTCTCATGGTTATCCTAGGTCTGCCTAATTTCTATGCGAAAGGTGTTAAGAGGAGAAGAGCCGTAATAAGTAGAATAGATCAGCCACGACACACCCCACTAAATCTAATTATCAGTAATTGGAAAGGGATTACATTTTTGATGGCAGTGATGTAGGAGAGTCATTTATATTTTGCAAATTACCCTTAGACATAAACCAAGGAATAGCATAATGCCAATGCATTTATTTTTTGGGGTTGTTGTTGAGGGTTGTAGTCTGTTCTGTCTACCTCATAGAAGGCTGTCGTAATGTGGGTGGGTGTGTGGTTGAAGGTGTGATAATATGAAATAATGCATGCTGCTTAATCCCTGTAAACGGATGTGGTGAGCGGCGATAACATTGAACATTAGAGAGTTAAGAGCGTAGGTGGGCGGACCGAGGAGCTGAGGGGATGATTAATGAAGGGCGCCAAAAGGTTCTGTCTCCGAGAGGAATCATCTTTACACGCTTTCAATTAAAATGTCAAAAAGTTTAAAGGAACGACACGTGAATGGAGGCGATGGGAGATCGATGGAGTGATGGAGGGTTGAATGGAGGGGTGGAGTCCAGAGGATTTGGGTTTTAGAGGGGTTGACTGAGCCACAAAAGCAGGGAAGTGATTGGAAAAAAGTGTGTGTGTGTGTGTGTGAGAGAGTCAGTGAGGCCGTGTGAAAGAGAGCAGTTGTGTGTACACTACATATATAACCACATTCCATTTTGCCATGCAACACCTGGTCTTTCAGTCGTGTATTCCTTCTATGGGTCACCTATTTGTCGATGAGTAACATGCCGATAAGGATTCTCGTGTTAATTCAGTTGATCCACATGCCACCCAGTCGTTCACCACCACTTACTTAGCTCTCAGTTCAACCAAGCAAACGGTACAGTCGAGTAGAGTGTGGCACGCAGTCCTGCAGTAGCACGCTGAACTCAACATCCACCCAATAGATAGTCAAGCAGGAGACTGCCTTGAACTCCCCCAGCTCCTGGCCTACTTGAGGGGGCTAAGAGCAGACAGAAGACAGAAGAGGAGCAGGGAAAAACACCATGATGCTCACACTGAATACACACAACATTAAAACCATTGTTATGGGAGTTTGATGCGATTGGATTGATAAGCCTGAAATGAAAATCTGAATACAAATTCGTTTATAATATATCAGGCTATTGTTATAAAGTATCAAAAACACACACACAGGAAGAAGACATTTGGTTAAATCAAATACATTAGGTACAGTAGTTAATCCAACAAGTCAAGCATAATTATTATTTGGGTCGGGCTGTTTAGTGTTGTGCTCAGTCGAGTTCAGCTGAGATTCTGGGGCACCACAGAAGAAGAAGAAGAAGAAGAAGAAAACATGGTGTATTGTCTGTTGTCCTCCAGCCCGGTCCTCCCACAACACACTGAAGATGAGAGGCACGCGCTGGAAGCGTTCTGCTTCTTCCCCCACACATCCCAGTAAGAATCCCAACACAACGCTGTCCAAATCATCCCGCCTGTTCCCTGACAGGACTATTTAGTGTTTGTATGTTCTTCCCACAGACGTAGCGGCTTATTTTCATGCAGAAACAGTAAAACAAGTATAGAGTATAAAAGCCATCCATCTGCTCCGGGATTTAAGATGCTAGACATGTATTTGTTTGGATATGACAAGTGACAAGTGGAAATCCTTGGCTGAGCGATGTGCCTGATATGCACGGTTACTATCAGGATATCACGTTGCATAAAATATTGAAGATCATAAATAAAACATTTGACCGTATCAGGGTTGACTTCATTTTTCCTCCAAATGTTAGGTCTTTTCTCAGTTTTCCCACCGCTATTCTCCATCCACCACACTACATTGAAAACAATGAGACCATCTCTGTGTTGTCACACTGTGAATTGGGATTCATTTCATATACATGGAAAAACTAAAAGGAATATGAATAGTCCCAAAAACCACCGCCGTTAAAATGGACCGGGAATTGCTCACAAAGGCGATGACTCTTTGATGTCTTCTACTTTTCTCCTTTTGTATGTGTGTGTGTGTACATGTTCATGCACATGCATGTGTGGGTGCGTGCATGCGTGTCTGAGAAGCACAGTTTGTTCCCTGCCTACCTGAGAGCTTCCGGTGATGCGTGCAACCATAGCGCTCTGTAAATGTGGGCTTGTGTGACAACCTTGAAACTTCAGACCCTTTCATCCATGATGAACTGCGTTTGACTTGACATCAAAAGGGACAGGCTTTCTACCGCCTTAATGAAAGGTGCAATCTTTTGATATTAAATAAAATCACTTAAAACACTTATGAGCTAAGAGCAACCAATCCTCGTTATCTCTGGGATCAATAATTTTGTCCACTTTTCCTCTTTTATTCAGAATCTAGTTTGTTTGTGCAACTGATTCTCAATCCCAATCCTATAACACACAGACTCCTCGGTGATGCACAACATATGATGGATTATGACATAGTTTCCGTCAGGGACACACATGAGAGAGACTGCCGAGAATGCTGTCGCACGGGGGAAATCCTGCTTAGCAGCATCACTGGCGTGATCAGGGAGAGCGTGGGGAGACTCGGCTGGGAGGCCAGAACATCGTGTGAGAACTACGGTGTTCTATGTGATACATATTGCATGAGGAGTTTGTTGCCCCATGAATCATCTACATGGAGTGGACGTACCAAGGCTGCAGGCTGGAGTCTGGGTGCTGCTGTGCTCTCTCGCCGGGCCCGGGTTTGTCTCATGTATTTCGTGCAACATTCGGTTAATGAGCCGAATGTTGCATGCGTTTTATTTCATGTGTGTGGAGTGGGTCTTGTTTCAAACTGAATTGGTTAAGATATAGTTGACGTTCCGCATTGAAAGGAAAACATAAATCCCCTGTTACATACAACAATTCTGCCCCAGCTTCAGAACCAACACAGGAAGTAGTTTTAAATGAGATGTGAGTGGGTGAGGGGGTTCGGTGCAGTACCGAACAGCCTTGAAGGGGACAGCTGGTCCTGCAGGGCTGATGTTGTGTTCTCCACACAGCTCTTTCAGCAGGCTGCGGGACCACACAGCGGGTAAAGGGAGGCAAACGGGCCGACAATGGGATAAATGTTGATGTTCGAAAACTACAGATGATGACCGAGGTCATGGGATGGGTTTGGGGTGAGTGTGTGTGTAGTTATGTGTTTGCTTGCACATATCCAAATGGTTGTAATGTTAATGTTAATGTTGTGCAAATGTTTGAGATGAGGTGAGTGTGCTTGTGCGTCTGTGTGTTTGTGTGTGTGTGTGTGTGTGTGTGTGTGTGTGTGTGTGTGTGTGTGTGTGTGTTTGTGTGTGTCTGCTTGAATGTGTGTGTCCTTGAGTGCATATGTTTGTGTGTCTGAGCACGTGTGCACGTGTGTTTGAGTGAACCGAGCCCCTTAAGGAGGCAGCCGTGCACACAGCTCAAAGGCAGTCATCAGACCCAGTGTACAAGACCACACACACAGCAGATGAAGAGCCAACCATACACACAACAGTAGATCAATAAGTAGATGTCCTGAGGAGCAAAGACAATAATGGCTATGCCATCGTCAAAAGGGTCGGTTAAGCAAGGGGGTGATTGAGAATCCATCCTACGTCTCAGTACCCCAATCAGGGAGTACTGCGAGACGAGTACGGCTCAATATGGCTCAGTCCAGATCATGCCCACTTTTGGATCCTGAACCGACCCGCACCTTCCGGTGGAAATGCGCCATAAGATGCAAAAAAAAAAAAACGACATCACCAAATGGTGCAGGTGAGGTGCCAATGAGAAAGATATGAGAAGAGATATTGTACTTCCTGTTCATTTTTTCTCCAAATAATCCAGTGGGGACTGTTCATAAATAATGCCAACAGTTGGCAAACAGTTGACTGCTTCTGCCCTTGTCAACAGTTTTAACCTGACACATGAGGTTTGTCACTCTCTGATTGATGGACCAATCTTGTTTAAGTCCCCGCAGAACTTTAGTGCCTCTGACAAAATGAGCAGTAGAGTCCAGCTAGAGAACCACAGGGACAACCCTGCAGGGCTCCAGGACAAAGGCCTATGTCTTGTCATTATTTTGAGTACACACTGGATACCCATTCATACCAGAGGCCTGTTTCTGTCCCAGTGGTGGTTGTCACGGAGGGGCTGTTTCTTTTATTTTTTAATTGAGATAGTGCTCAATTCAATTAAGGACAATTCAATGCTTTTTAAAGTAATGACATACTTCTCCTAATGGGATTGATCGGACATGCGTTCCTTTGTTTCCTAAACAACAGCTATGAATAACCCCTTCCCACAACAGTATTGTCCTGTAGTGGTATCAAAGACCACTTAAGGCAACCATCCGTACATCCCTTCTTTCATCCAGCCGTCCATTATTAAACCATCCTTCCCTCCATTCTTTCATCCAACCATCTATTATTGAACCATCCGTCCCTCAATACAGCCACTCTCAAGCCAGCGATCCCACCACAAACCATTCGTCCACCCATCCATGCATTCTTCCACCCATCAACCCATCCGTTCATCCACCCATCCATTCATCCACCCACCCATCCATCCATCCATCCATCCGCTCTGAGACCGGTAGTCATCCAGAGTAGACGGAGGCCCGACCCCCCCACCATCAACACCACTAGTTGGCACCAGGCTCCTGCACTCAGGCCTTTTTACCCAGCCCAGGAATCACTCACTTAAGCCCAACACGACCTGGGACTAACCCCCCCCATGATGGATGTTCATATTGCTACTATCTATACTTTTCTCCAATGCTCTCGCCCATTATTTTAGCACTCCCCCTCTAACCCCCTCTTTTCGCTCTCTATTTAAAGACCAGTTCTGGCCATCCATTTTCTCTCCCCCGGACCCATTTTAACGGACTTGACTGGGAATTGTAAATGTCAATGTGCTGGAATTAATGGCTTGATCCCCAGGGTATGGACTCCCTGTTGGCAATACTGCTACTAGCCTTTCTAGTGATAGCGACCCTGCTCACTTTCCTGCGTTAACCAAGTAGTGAACAATCTCTTGTTGATCCACAATCCGGAACAAGAAATACGTTTTTAAAAATACAAAAAAAAAAGGAATTACAAAGACACAAAAGGAAATTCCATCCTACTTAACTTACATTGTCTGTTTTGTGTACAGACCTAAGCTCATATCCAAAATTGTTTGTGAACACAAACATGAATGCTGGAATGTCGAGGTTATTATGGCCATTTGCCATCCCTAGCCCTATTATCCATATCCATATTTACAACCTTAATAAACATTTAGAAATTATGTTTGCTTTTAATCTATTGTGTTATAGAAGCCCCCAGGCTAATAGTTAAATATTTAACCAGTTAACGTTGTTGCCAAGAAGTATTATCACAATTTTATGGCAACATTTCATGTTCTGTGTGTCCAAATGTATCTCCTCCTGTCTCATCTCTTCTAGCTATCCTTGGAGCTAACTCGGGAGTCCCTTTTCATCCAGGAAAAGTTCTAGGTCTGAATCACCCACATTCCTATTCCTGTTCAGCGTATAAGTCTTGTTAGATGAATGTGCTTTAATGAGTGAATAGTCCACAGTGTATACGAGTATTAAGTATAGAATCGTAAGGGACTCTGTTCCACCTTTCTTCATTCTGTCTGGCTTCTACTCCACCTGTGAAATGCAGCGGGTTCCTGAGCATTAGATGCAGCGGGTTCCGTATTATACTGTGAGCAGCACTGATCACATCAGTCATGGATCAGGAAAGAGACAGGTCTGAAGAAGAGATTACATTGCCTCTGACTTTCAAGGCTCATTGCAGGCTATTAAGATAAGATAAGATCGACTGTATTAATCGCACACCGGGGAAATTAATGTTTTACAGCAGCTCAAGAGTTAGGCGTAGAGGGAAATAGTGATTGACTGATGCATAAAAAACAAAGGAAAATAAATAAAGGAATTAAATAATAGAAAAAGATAAAGACTATGTATACTATGTGCACTTTTCACCTTGCACAGTGTACAAGCAGGCCCTGCACAGGATAGTTGCACAGTATAAATGTAAGTACACAGGATAATTGCACAAGATAAATATCAATATAACTGCACAGGATCGTTTGTGTATCTATTAACATGAATCAAATAGGCAACCCGGTCTCACGAAAATTCGTGACACTGTCACGTTATTTTAATCTATTGTTCGTGATCAGGGACACGTATTTTCAAAATGTTTGTGTCGAAAAGCACAATTTTCAAACACATCGACGCAGACTCGACGCAGACTTTCATTCACATAGCCAACAACAAGACAATAGATGGCTAGGTACAATAAACATCAAGACATACCATTCTAAAAAGAACAGATGAAGCAGCTACCCTTGTTTCCTTCGCGGTTTGCCTACAGAGCAGCGCACCTGCATTTAATATATCCGTGAATTGTTACAATTTCTCAGAATCAAAGGCAAAAGTAGAAACAGGTGGCCAAAAGCTGTCGTATTGTTAGTTATCACAGACAATTTTAAGTAGAAATGGGTGGCCAAAAAGCGGTCATATTGTTAGTTATCACAGATTTCAATATAACAATATAACAATCAATGTTCTGTACGGAGGTGCTTAGTGACACGACAAATACTTCCAATTGAGAAACATGAGTTTGAAAATTTTGCTTTTTGACACGT
>OOFH01053471.1:0-10322 GCA_900323355.1 Merlangius merlangus | reverse complement strand
TCTCTGGTCCCTCCCTGCCACGCTACCTGCTGTAGCTCCTCCCTCCGAACGTCAGTTATGCGCGTTCATGTGAATTCAGATACATTGATAGGAAGACGAAACGCCATGTCCGATTTTGAAGTAATTAAACATTAGTGCTGATAACTACATAATAAATGGTATCCGGGGAATGGGGAATTTATGGGCCGTTGATGAAGACATTGCTACTCAGTTGTTGTCCGCCGTAGTAGTGCAAAACTGTCAGACTGCTAGGCTCGGGAACACTAACGCAGGAACGCGCAAACGTCGGTGCCAAGGTGACGGACAGTCCCACAGCCAATAAGAACAGAGAATCGGAGCCTCGCTCTGATTGGTCAAAGTGTACATGAGCGGTGGCAATTCTTTGGGGGGGGGGGCACACAGAGGCAGGGGAGAGCAAAGTAATGATCAGATATTCTCAGAGCACTTCGCGGAACACGACAGGTAGGGACATGTAAGTCGTGTGCTTTGTTCTGTGCCGAGGTGCTCAGGGATTGGGGGAGGCGGGGTCCTCAACCCGAGGTCCCAGCGCCGAGGTTCCCACCTGTGGAGGATTTCCCCCTCGAGCAGTCTTGGGACGCTACCCTAAGCTCAGCCTACGACCAGGTGATAGTAATTGATGGGAGTCGGGGTCCGGCCAGACGCAGCGCTGACTTAACCACACTTTATGATGGTTAGGGATAGGCTTTATCGGTTGAGTCGTGCCATCCAGAGTGAGGAGGTTATCACCCAGTTGCTGGTCCATGGTTTTCCAGGCGGCACATTATAACCCAATTGTGGGACATTTGGGGTACGATAAAATGCTTAACCGGATAATGGCCCGGTTCTATTGGCCGGGGATTCGGGCGGAGGTGCGGAGGTGTCGCGCATCCTGCCCCGAGTGCCAGTTGGTGAATCCCCCGGCCGTCCCCATGGCTCCCTTGCGGCCCCTTCCCCTGGTGGAAGCCCCCTTCGACCGCATTGGCATGGACATTATTGGGCCATTAGAACGTTCCGCACACAGGTATAGATTTGTGTTAGTCCTGATCGGCTATGCAACCCGATACCCGGAAGCAATTCCGTTGCGCGACATCTCCGCGAAGAGTTTTGCGCAGGCGTTGTTTCATGTCATATCGCAGGTGGGAGTCCCGAAAGAGATTCTCACTGACCAGGGCATGAATTTCATGTCACACACGATTAGGGAACTTTACGGGTTGTTAAAGGTCAAGGCCATCAGCACAAGCGTCTATCACCCAGCCATGGACGGCTTGTGTGAAAGGTTTAACCGGACGTTAAAGTCCATGATCCGTAAGTTTATACACAAATGCTCGAAATTGGCATGAATGGCTAGACCCTCTGCTGTTTGCATTGCGGGAAGTGCCTCAGGCTTCCACTGGATTTTCTCCATTTGAGTTACTCTATGGGTGCAAGCCCAGGGGCGTCCTGGACCTCATTAAGGAAAACTGGGAGGAGGGGTCCAGCGACAGCAAAAACGAAATCCAGTACGTCATGGACTTGCGTGCAAAGCTTCACTCATTAGGGGTATTGTCACGTGAACGCTTTCACCGAGCCCAGGAGAGTCAGAGACGCCTGTACGACAGAGGGACTAGGTTACGCGATCTCACCCCGGGGGATAAGGTCCTTGTACTGTTGCCCACCTCTAACACCAAATTACTCGCGAAGTGGCAAGGGCTCTTTGTGGTCACGCGGCGAGTCGGGGACATGGATTACGAGGTAGCGCAGTCGGACAGGGGCGAAAACAAGCAGGTCTACCGCATCAACCTCCTTAAGAGGTGGAATGATGCGGTCCCTGTCGCGTTTGCGTCAACACTACCAGAAAGAAAGGAGCTTGGACCGGAAGTCCCTGGCCGAGGCCCCATCCCCAGGCCCCAACAATAGAATCGGTCAAGGAGAGAATCTCTCAGGGAGTCAGGCGCGAGACGTTGCCAGCCTGCAACTCCAGTTCGCCGAGGTCTTTTCGCCCCTGCCCGGTCGCACCCCGTTAATTACTCATGACATCGATACGCAGCCCGGGTTAATGGTGCGGACACGCCCTTACAGGCTGCCCGTCCACAAACAAGACGTGGTACGGCGCAAATTGACAACCATGTTAGAGTTGGTTGTGGTCGAGGAGTCTCACAGTGACTGGTGCAGCCCCGTCGTGCTTGTGGGGAAGCCAGACGGGTCTGTCCGGTTCTGTGTGGACTACCGTAGGCTGACGTGGTGTCGAAGTTTGACGCCTACCCAATGCCTCGGATCGACGAGCTCGTGGACCGGCTTGGCATGGCCACCAATTACACGACTCCGGACTGCATGAAGGGCTACTGGCAGATTCCGCTGTGTCCAGCAGCCCGGGAAAAAACGTCCTTCTCCACTCCGCTCGGTATATACAAATTCAAGGTACTTCCGATCAGGTTCTTCGGGGCCCCGGTCACGTTTCAGCGGCTGATGGACTGTGTGTTATGGCCCCACGCCGCGTATGCTGCTGCCTACATCAATGACATCGTCATCTATGGCGAGATGTGGGGGCACCATATGCGGCAGGTGGCGGCCGTCCTTCAGTCGCTGAGAAGGGTGAGGCTCACGGCCAACCCAAGGAAGTGCGTGATCGGGCGGAGAGAGATCCAGTATCTGGGGTACCACCTGAGGGGTCTAGTGGTCGGAGCCATGTCAGGTGTCGTTTGAGGCTATTAAAACAGCCCTCTGTGGTAAGTCGATCCTCTGTGCTCCTAACTTTGATCTCCCTTTTTCCCTGCAGATGGACGCATCGGATAGGGGGTTGGGCGCGGTCCTGACCCAGCAGGTGGAGGGGGTCGACCGGCCGGTGCTGTACCTGAGCCGAAAACTATCAGACCGGGAGGGTCAGTACAGCACGGTGGAGAAGGAGTGTCTCGCCATCCGATGGGCGGTCGGCGCCCTTCGTTACTACCTGCTGGGTCGCACGTTCACCCTCTATCCCTCTATTCCAACCACGCCACCCTCCAGTGGCTCCACCGCATGAAGGATGTCAACATGAGGATTGACCGGTGGTACCTCGGATTGCAGCCCTTCAACTTCCGGGTCGTGCACAGGCCTGGGGAGCAGATGGCCGTGGCGGACTTCCTCTCCCGTTCCGGGGGGGACAGTGAGTTGGTGGCCGGACGTGCCCCCGGCCTATGTCGGGAGGTGGGGGTGTGTGGGGGGACGTGCGGCATCTGGCCTGCAGGGGGAGTATTGGCAGGTTGGGTGCACACCAGATCGGCTGGGGGGATTGGGCCTGATTGCGGGCACCTGCTCGCAATCAGGCCAATCAGGGAGTGTATATTTATGTGCCTGCTTTGTTTTGTAGTGTGGAACCGGGAGCAGAGAAAGAGAGGGAGAGATCCAACGCGATTCCCAGCAGAGATCGCAGATCGTGGAGTGCTGAACGCGAGGACTCTCCCAGACTTTTTTGATTTATAGTTTCAAGCCTCTGTTCTGTTTTGCTTTTAATTTAAATACATGAGCTCCCAGTTAGGGACGATGAACTAGGTCTCCGCTCGCTAACTGATCCTGCACAGGCATGTTTGAATTAAGGATTTTGTCTCGTCGGTTCTTTGTTTGGGCTGTGGGTACAGCAAGGTGAGGTCAGCTCGACTCGCTTCCAATAACATAAAAACCTCGCAAATTCCAAAAAATATTGTATTTATTTTACAAATCAAAAATGAACAAAACTGTCTTCTAAATTAAGGAGATTATATTGGCAGCAGGTTATTATACTTGGAAACGAATAAACCATTATAAGAAACGAGTGAACATAAAGTGGTCTAAAGAATTTTTTCAACTGCCTAAATAAACAATTAAAAATGTAGCTTTCATTTCAAAATGTATATTTTTTTCAGTGTATATATCAGTGTAGGCTATGCTATGTTCGCCCATGATTAAATAAATGTTTAAGCCTACTAGAAGGATTTTGAGCAATGTTTTATCCGCAAAGACTGCAATATTTTTTAGAACGCTGTCATGCACCTGCGCATGAAATGAAACCTCGATCTCTAAGCAATCGATTTGCTTAGAGATCGAGTTTACGAATGACGTAAGGAGTGTTCCCTAAGAAGACTCCTAAGAAGACTCCTAAGAGACCGTTCGGAAATCACGCCTAGGTAAACAACTTTGATAAGTCTAAACCATTGGTTCTCAAAGTGCGGCCCGTGGGCCAACGGTGGCCTGCAGAAACATTCCTGGCAGCCCACAATGACATACAGATGTAAGTAAAAATAAAAATTAAAAAAATACTTCTTTTTTTAAATTATTATATCAATATTAATTTAAACAAAAATAAATAAATATAAAGACAAAAGTCGACTCTCTCTAGCTTTCAATTAAATCCTGTTACATTTGTTAGTTTTAATACGGCTGTACATTACTTTGAGGGGATGAACCTCAGTTTCGTGACTTAGACCTCAATTGAACTCACTCCCAGAGGTCCACGGTGCAATGTTTTTTTTCACCACTGGGATGATGATGGCGTTTCCCGCCTAATGTTTTTTCCTTTGGCGACCCTCAGTCAAATTCTGGGTTTCAAAATTGGCCCTCAGCTGTCAAAACTTTGAGAACCCCTGGTCTAAACGTTGGAGTCTTCGTAAAGCACTTAGAGACAAAGTTAGCGGGAAACCGGGCCCAGGAGTACAGCTGGGGCCAATGAAATGACAACCTTTTTTCAAATATCCTCTACACACAATCTGTACAAAACAGATTGTGTGTGAGTATGTATGTGTTTGAGCGTTTGTATGCATGTGTTTTTTATTTAAATATTGACCTATTTCGGTGCAATGCACTTTGTTTAATCATATCAAAAAGCCTTATATAAATAAAGTTATTATAATAAATAGCAAAATTACTGGTCAATACAATCCTTCCCCAGACCATTAAAACAATACTACTGCCACTCCCCCAAGTTCCCATTTTATTAAACCCAAGGGCACATCAATACGATCACCAAAGTAACACTGCAACTCTTTTGTTCCTCATAACGTGGAGAACGGCAGCAGCGGGGGTGACGGTTTATTGCAGTTAGTCTGTGGGCTGTCGTTGCAACGCTGTCTCTTTGGATGCCTTGGATGGATGCCTTGTGATGCACACCTACACGTCAGAGTAAAGCCGGCCCCAGGCTGATTTCACATCGTCTTCGGGAATCAAAAGGTCTAATTTCCACCAAAAATGTTTACCGTTGTCCCTTTTATACCGTGATGCAAATTATTAAAATAATAGCAACAAAAGACAACGAACAATCATAATTAAAAAGTGAATATACAATTCTGAAATTCAAGATTTTCACTTTTGGATTACTCATTTAATCAACGAGATGCAGTATATCCCTTCCACGAGAAGCGATGTAGAGATAAGTGATGTATAAATCAATGTTAAATAGAAGTCACTCATGTTGACTTTGGTACAGTCGAACATATGGTCCCTTCAGCGAGAGCTCCGTGGAGCCATGAAACTCATTTGTTGGTTTCTTCGGAACAAACGGCTGTGGGTGTTTGCCCTGCTGGGTGCCCGGCGGTGTGTGAGGACAGCACAAAGAGGCAGGCTGACCCCGTCCCTGCCATACAAAGAGCTCTCCGCAAAGAACACCCAAAGCCAAACGCTCACCATTACAGTCAGATGACATTTACACTATGACAGGGCATCACATGCACTATGACGGGGCACGCATGGACATGCGTGCTTGCGTTTTGTGTGGGTATGTGTGTGTGCGTACGTGCATGTGTGTGGCGTGTGCATGGTGTTTGATTGTGTGTGCTGTAGACATGGCCTTGTCTGGTTAAATGTGACATTTACGTTGTTAGAACTTGTGAGTCCCACTTCCCATTAAAGGTTATCTGTTAATTGTGAGGACACCTAGAGGTCTTATTGAGGTGATGTTACATTCTAACTCAATGTCTCTCTCTCAGGGACACGCTCACACACACGAGAACATAGGGTATTATGTGTTGCTTGCTGTCCATGACACCATGTGAGGCAACTCAACACTGAGATGCTTTGAGGCGGACATTGTGCACAGACACAGACAAACACAATTTCTCTGACACGCAACTCTCTCCCTCTCTCAAACACAGACACACAGCTTGGCTAAATGTGCTTGTTATGGGTTAAGCAGATGAGGGTATTATGGTTATAAGATCAGCCTATCAAACCAGCACGGCTCTCAGGCAGAAAAATAAGGTTACCAAGATGCTGAGGCTGGACCTCTCTGGGGGGTGGGCATGGATAAAGCTGCACCCGCACAACTAGAGAGAGAGAGAGAGAGAGAGAGAGAGACTACCCAATAACCCGACATATTATGAAAACAACACTATTCCTGGGATTTTGGGTGTTGTTTTAGGTCTCTGGTGCTCCCAAACGCATATACGCATACACGGGTACAACTTTGAAAAAAGTCTGAACATGATTTTTTGGGTGAGATATGCCTTTCTGAAAGTACCCCACCTACAGTTACCAAATGAGCTAGTCAGTTTCGGCGCCCCCTCCTACGTAAGAGCATAGCAAAAAGCATAGACCAGCGGACGAGCACTGGGCGGAGATGTTCTTGCATTTCCGAAGCAGGGATATTACATACAAACATTTCTTATTTGTCAGTTTGCCATGTGACTGCCTGGCAGGGAGTCCGGCAGAGCTGATGGACTGCCGCCGAAGTTCTGGTGACAGTCCGGCAGCTCCGGCGGGAGTGCTTCGGCGGCAGTCCGGCGGCTTAGGTCCAGGAGTACAATCCCTTTCTCCTCCATGTCGCGGTTCAATATGGACTTCAGATTGTCAAGGCCAAAGTTCCTTTCCCCCAATTCTTCTCAACCATGGCCGAGATAGCCCCCACTACGAGTCTTTACATGTTGTGGAAGTACCAGAGACGTCAGATGCAGTATGATTCATAATATCATCTGAGGCGCACGTAGCTTCTTTTTTTTTAAATAGCTATATACAGTATAGGACCCCCTGCAGTTGGCCTACAGGGCAAACAGGTCGGCGGATGATGCTGTCAACATGGGACTGCAATACATACTGCACCACCTCGACTACCAAGGGACGTCTGCCAGGATCCTGTTTGTGGACTTCAGCTCGACTTTCAACATCATCATCTCTGGACTACTACATCAGAAGCTCACCCAGTTCGCAGTGCCTGTCACCACCTGTCAGCGGATCATCAGCTTCCTGACTGACAGGCATCAGCGTTTCAGACTGGGGAGCATCTCATCCAAAATCCGGTCCATCAGCACTGGCGCCCCATCAGCACTGGCGCCCCACAGGGGCTGTGTCCTCTCCCCGCTGCTCTTCTCCATCTACACTAATGATTGCACCTAAAAGAAACCCCTCTGTAAAACTCCTGAAGTTTGCAGATGACACCATAGTCATTAGTTTAATCCAGGATGGTGATGAGTCTGCTTACAGACAGGAGGTGGAACAGCTGCTGAGATGACAGTGGACTTTCGGAGAAGTCTCCCCCCACTTCCCCCCCTCACCATCCAGAACGACAGTGTCCAGTGTCGATTCCTTTAGGTTCCTGGGTACAACTATTTCACAGGCCTTAAAATGGTGTCCCCACATTTACCCTGTCCAGAAAAAGGCCCAGCAGAGGTTGTACTTCCTGCGACAACTAAGGAAGTTTAATCTGCCTAAAGAGCTGCTGACCACCTTCTACTCAGCCATCATTCAGTCTGCCATCTGCACCTCGATCACTGTCTGGTTTGGGTCAGCCACCAAACGGTACAGGGCCAGACTGCAACTGACAATACAGGCTGTGAAGAGGATCATTGCAGCTGACCTTCCCATCATCGAGGACCTGTACCAGCCCAGGGACAGGAACAGAGCAGCAAAAATCGCTAGATTCCTCACATCCTGGTCACAAACTGTTCAACCTCCTTCCCTCTGGTAGGCGATACAGGGCACTGTTTGCCAAAACCAGCCGACACAAAGTCAGCTTCTTTCCCCAAGCAGTCACTCTATTGAACACTCAGAAATAGCCCCCATCCTTTCACTGAACAAGGGCTATCAACACTGTCCTGCATCTACCCCATGTATATTTTAATTATTCAATTCCAATATTGTTAATATGTTGCCATTGCATTGAACTGCCTTGCACTGTATTTATATGTATATTACAATCTTAAAGGAGACATTATGGTGTTTTCCCAACAAGTAAACATAGTATTTGAGTTCCAGAAAACATGTATTTGAAGCTGTTTGCTGGAAATAGCTTTTAGGAAAAAAAAATATCATCTACTGCTATTCCCCTCTGTTTCAGTCCGTTGAGAATGCTCTGTTTCTGGTGTCTGTAGCATTGATGCAAATGAGCTGCTGCCCATTGACCAAGGAGCTGTCAGACTGAACCACAGCATGGAGGAGAAGGGGTTGTTGCCGTTTGCTGACTCCTGGAGCTCTATATCTATATAATATAATATAATATAACACAATAATAATATTATATACGGGTATTTATATAATCTGTCCAATATCATGGCCAAAAGCTACGTGCGCCTCGGATGATATTTTGGATAATAAAGACTGTGTCTGACGTCTCTGGTACTTCCACAAGTAAAGACTCGTAGTGGGGGATATCTCTGCCATGGTTGAGAATAATTGGTGGGAAGGAACTTCGGCATTGACTCTCTGAAGTCCATGAACTGCGACATGGGAGAAGAAAAGGATTGTACTCCGGGAGCTGAGCTGCCGGACTGCCTCCGAGCTCCCCGCGCCGGAGCTGCCGGCCACCGTTGAAGCCGTCCATCCACAGTCAAGCAGTGTACTCCGGGAGCTGAACTGCCGAAGCTAGGTTGCAGCTCCAGCGTACTAGCAGCTCCGGCGGAAAAAAAGCAGCTTCGGCTGGGGTAGTTCAGTGGCAGTCCGGCAGCTCAGCTCTGGGAGTACAATCCCTTTCTACTCCATGTCTCCTCCTCCCGACTTCCCTTCATCGGCAGCTCCGGCGGGGTGAGCTCGGCGCCAGAGAAAGGGATTGTACTCCCGGAGCTTAGCTGCAGGGCTAGCGCCGACTTCCCCCTGCTGGAGCTGCTCGTCCGCAGGTCCGCACAATCTTAGCAATGCTCTGATTGGAGGGGAGTGGGGAAGTGGGAGGCAATATTCAAATGTGCCCCCTTCCTACGTAGCAGGGGGCGCCGAGACTGACTCGCTCGTTTGGTAGCTGGAGGCTACCAAAATTAGTCTAGAATATTTGTAGACATTAAAAATGCAACATTCCAACGCAGAAGCTAGGCATTGACACACGACTATTGCCGACCCGATTAGGAGAGCTTGGTCTAGATCCGGCCCATGTTGTTGGGCAGGATCAAGTAGGCTATACGTCTTTTTACACTGCCAAGCCGGTTCGGTCGCAGCTTGGCACGCCCGGCGATTTCACCTTCTTATCTCAAGTTTCTTGTGTAAATTCGAGGGGGTCAAATACCCCGTTCATCACGGCGCGGGCTTTCTTGGTTCACTGGAGAACCAAGAAAGTGGACTGCCTACGGAGTCTCTGACCACTAGGGATGGGTATCGAAAACCGGTTCTTGTTGAGAACCGGTTCCGACTGTTTTGATTCCTTGGAATCGTTTGCCAGTTTTGCAAACGATTCCCTTATCGATTCCGAGCGGGCGCGAATGACGTCACCATGCACGTTGCGTAGCTTACGCAAGATAGGTACGCAACGTGCATAGCGACGTCCAGTGCAGTGCAGCCGGCTACATGGCACCAAAGCGGTACAAACGCTCGAAAGTGTGGTTACATTTCATGAGAAAGGGTGACAACAGGGTAACTTGCAATATTTGCAAAGTGGATATTTCATCAACGGGAGGAAATACTACCAATATGCAGAAACATTTGTGCACACAGCATGCGATTACTTTGAATGAATGTTGCGTTTTCGATATGCTCCGGAGTGATTCTCAACCCAGGAGCAGTCCTCCACCTCGTCTGAGAGGGTGATCTCCACAGCTGGAGATAAGTCCCGAGAGATCACGCATTCTGCCTGAAAAAGATGACATGCTCATTTTTCGGCAGAAGAATTGTTAATACGTCATAGCTGTAATAATGCACAGTTCCATTGAGTTTGACTGAATTTGTCACTGGCTATTAGAAACATGTTCCTGGATGTTACTAGACTTGCCAACCGTCCCGTAAAAAACAGAATCGTCCCTTATTTGGAAACTAAAAGACGTGTTCCGTAATGAACTAATACGGGACGCACTTTGTCCCGTATTTTGGGTCGTGGAAGAATGAGAGCGATTATTCTCTTCCGTCACTCACTGTGCTGTGGCTGCCACCACGCGCACACAAGCACACACACCCACACAAGCAGGAAAGCTTTATCCCATAGCTGC
>OOFH01053458.1:0-11757 GCA_900323355.1 Merlangius merlangus | reverse complement strand
GGATGGCAAAGATCTCCACAGCCACAGAGTACTTCCCTGGAGAGCTGATGTAGGCTGGGACAAAGGCCACCCAGACAGCACAGAAGATCAGCATGCTGAAGGTGATGAACTTGGCCTCATTGAAGTTATCAGGTAGTTTCCTAGCCAGGAAAGCAAGGAGGAGACAGAGGCAGGCTAGGAAGCCTATGTAGCCTAAGACAACTGCAAAGCCCACCACTGAACTCATGGCACACTCTAGGTTAACCTTTGACCCCTGGAAACCAAGGTCACGATGAGGGATCGGAGGGCTGAGGGACAGCCATATGGTACAGATGATCACCTAGTATAAAAGAACACCTAAACCTCACTATATCTGACACTGTAAACGATTATGATGGCTAATGTTTTAAATAATGCTCACCTGTATGCTGGTGAAGAAACAGACGCTGCCTCTCTGCTGGCCCGGACCAAACCACTTCATCAGGCCTCCAGCTCCTGGCCGAGCTGAGCGGAAAGCGGCCAGGACCACTATGGTCTTCACCTGAAGGCAGGAGACGCAGAGGACAAAGCTGATCCCGAAAGCTGCCTGCTGTAAGCGGCATGACCACACGGAGGGACGACCAATGAACACCAGTGCACACAGGAAGCAGAGCTTGAGTGACAGGAGGAGCAGGAAGCTCAGCTCTGAGTTATTTGCACGCACCTGGAGGTGGAATATGAGCAACGACATGGTTAACATGAATTTAAATGATTGATCCGAAGTAAAACATGGAGGTGGAATATGAAAGACAACACGTTTAACTTGATCAACGTATTGTTTCAAGGTTTAAAGGTCCCATGGCATGCTACTTCATGAATGTTTTTATAAAGCTGTTAGTTGTCCCATAATACAGTACTTGAACACGTTCAAGAAATTCAGCCGCGGGGCAGAATTGCAGGCACTACGAGCCAGTCCCACATTGAGCTTTCCACAAACATGCCGTTTTTTAGAGGCGAGTCAAGGTGGAAGATGGGGATGTGGCCCTGAGGAGCTTGTGGGCACGGTACCATGCGCTCATGTTTACAGTGGATGTATCGCAATGGCGAGGCGCACACAGCTTTTGGCCGTGTTCTGTAAATATTCTATAACTCTCTGGGTGCTCCGGCGGGAGTCCTGGAGCTCTATATCTAAATATCATATTATACATCGATATCTTTATCATATAATATATATTATCACGGCCAATAGTTGTGTGCGCCTCCAGACGATATTATGAATCTCAAACGACTGTGTCCGGTTCTCCGACGTCTCTGGTTCTTCCACTTCCATATCAATCTGAAGTAGACTGAAACGCAACATGGAGGAGAAAGAGATTGTTGCCTGCGATTCTTGACCGTGAATGTCTCCGCCGGAGCCCCGCTTCCCGCTGCCGAGGCACCATCACCTCGGCAGCGGGCAGCAGTCAGCAGGCAGCTGGCAGTGCCGAGGCAACTCCGTCCCGCGGCGGTTGTGCCTCGGCAGCGGGCAGCGGGCAGCGGGTAGTGGGCAGCGGGAACCGGGACTCTGGGGGAGGCAATCGCGGGCAACAATCCCTTTCTCCACCATGTCGTGGTTCATGTACTTCAGGGAGTCAAAACCAAAGTTCCTTTACCCCAATTCCTTCTCAACCATGGCTGAGATAACCTCCATTAGTCTTGTTGTGGAAATACTAGAGATGTCAAAGAACCTGACGTGTTACGCGCCATAACACAAACAGCAGAACGGTTATCCAAATAACAAAGAACACTTGCATTACAGTGTGTGTATTCACACAAATGTGGCGCTCGCATGGTCGAAGCTCATTGTCTCATTGGCGGGCCAAATTCTCTGGGCGGGCAAAGCAGAGAGAGCGGAGGTAACTTGTCCCCGTATGACGACATAAGGGGAAAATTCCAAATCAGCGTCTAAGCGTTGTTTTTTTCAAAAACAGAGCAGGATACCTAGTGCTTGTTTTACACCTAACGCCATTTCTAGCTGCTGGGGGACCATAGGCAGGCTAGGGGAACTTATATTGATGTTAGTAACCTCATAAAGTGAATTTTTCTTGCTATGGGACCTTTAACATTGATTATGCACTGAGCCCTCACCACAGGAGTGTTATGGTAGCACAAAAAGATGACAAAAACCGCCGTAGTGACAACAACCCCAGACACAGCTCCAGTTGTCAGGACGATTCCCATTGTCTCATTAAAAGACAGGAAGTCAACTTTGCGAGGAATACAGGCTGTGTGTGCAGGATTGGACCAAAACTCAAGAGGACATCGCCTGCACTGATAGGAACCTGAGAGGATCATACAGGAAAGGCAACTAAGAAATTGGAAGAGAGTCTGCTGCTTCTAAAGACATTGACCAACACTATTGTTCAGCAACAGTATAATTAGTTTCCTGAAACACACTGATTGAAGGGTTTTTCCCTTACCAGTCTCATTGCTGACCTCTCCATCAGTACAGGGAAGACAGTCAAAGCAGCAGACAGGCTGTCCTTTCCTATTGGCTTGTCGGGTTCCTGGGGGGCAGCTCTCACTGCATACAGAAATAGGCACCTAAAAAATGTAATTAACACAATTAGTAAGGTATAAATATTTGATTGTTATTGTATTATTAACCTGTTTGAGGTGGATCTCAATTTGACTACCTGACTGGAGCCTGTAGTCCACTGAATATATGTTTGGTTCAGGTGTAATTCCAGGCCATCCACTCGACCAATCAGAACTAGTTTCAGTGACCCATCAGGGGAGGTCTTCCAGTTGACCAGGTCATAAGCAGCTGGGATGTCGGCTCCTTGGAAGAAAAACTCCTCCCCGTTTGGAGTAGTGAAATTCACTTTGTTCAGGTGCTCTAACAACTAAGAACAAAAAATGGTCATCAGAAGAATAACCTAGCTTAATAAAACCTTTTAATTGAAATAGAATGTTCAACTAATTTGTACGAAATTTACAGCATCAACCATGTAACTTATATCCCTACACATGGGAAATCATGCTTGGTGTCAAGTTAATTATACCTCTTTCTGTGTAATGTTATAAGGTGAGCTACAGGTGGAGCTGTTGTCTCTTGGGGAACTGTCTTTATCTGGGCACGAGAGAAGGCTGTGAAGAGCGTGGGCTGCAGCATACACAGCCAGGTAGGTGTTATACGCGGCCCTTAAGTGGGCCGTGTCAGTAAAAACATTCTGTACGCCCTCAAGTGTCTCTCTCCCAGAGCACAGTGATAGGGTAGCTGCGAGTGGGGATCTGGTGGCATGAGTAGCAGTCGAGATATTTGTAGTTGAATTATCAGACATTGACTGAGAATTTGACAGTGCCATTGAAAGGCTACATTCAAATTCCTTTTCCCAAAACTCCTGTAGAAGTAAATCTCCAGGGCGATTTGAGGGTTTTAGGCCCTGGAGAAAACTTTTAAATCCAGGTATTCTTGCACTTCGAATAGCAACACCTAACACACCATTTGCCACTTTCAAAATGGCAACATCTTGTAAAATATCTTTGCTAGTACTCCAAGCCTCACTGGCTAGGAACTGTCTATCAGTCACCTACAAAGAGAGAAGAGAACATCATTCAACAAACAGTTAATTATGAAGAATTTATTTTGTCATCAGTCCACCACATTTATTTGTATGTTGCATAATAGCCTCTCACGTTCCTCTTGGCCAGTTGGAGAAACAACTCCCTAACATTTCTGTGCCAGGTAAAGATCAGTATAACTCTAGCAGTGGAATGCTCAATAATGGAAGCTGCACGTCTTGCATCTTCTTCATAGGTCTCCCTGTTAAGAAATTCAGAAAAAGCCAAACACACTCCTGATCCTTCAATCTCCTCCTGAAATGCCTGAAAATTCCAAAAGAACTGAATATATCAAAAGGTCTTACTATATTAATGAGGATTCTTATCAAAGCTTTCGGTTTTATCGCTACAAATAAACATGTTTTCGAAAAGTAATAACCTGAATTGCCAGACGACCATAATCATTGTTTGCAATGACTGCTCCAATCCAAGTCCAGTTGAAGAGTATTGCAAGTTGGGCCATTGTCTTAGCCTGGTAGACGTCACTTGGAATGGTCCTGAAGAAGTTAGGAAAACGATGTCTGTCACTAAGACAGGGACAGCTAGCAAGGTAGCTAATCTAAAAGGGGAAACATGGAATGCAAATAGCATAGAATTTATGCATTGATCGACTGTCAAATGTAAGTGTGTCAAATTCAATCTCAAAATGAGGAAATGGACTATATCAATTAATGTTCCTCCGATATTATTGATGTGAAACTCACTACTGGAACAGAGAGAGAGGCCAGTGTCCTAGACAGTATCATAGCTGTTGTCGAAGAAGCCCCACCGATGATCAGCGGTACAGACGGGCCCCCTGATGAAAGTAATGCATATAAAGTACCGGCAGAACATCATTCAACAATAAATGAGGAGAAGACCTCATCATACTAATCAGTTTACCCCTCACAGCTGAAGATGGTCCAGATACATGTGATTGTGGCAGGATGGCTGTGGAGTCACAACTCTCCATCTCTCCCCCAACCAGTGAGAATGCTCCATGCAGCACCCAGGGGTGTAGGCCACAGTCGTCAAGGATTCGGTAGTTCAGCTTCACACCAGGCAGAATGAGGGGGTTTCTGTTGATTTCTTCCACTGCAAACTCCATGGCGTAGACAGCCTTCAAGATCTCTGCTTCCAACCTAAGATCACAGGGAGGAGGTTCACCACCAGCAATAATCTCAACAACACATTATTCAGATGTATGTATTTACATTAATTATTCAGTATTAATAAGAAGAAAAGAGCATATTATCATATTAATAAATAATTTGTGATGAGTTCCTTTACCCAGTGCATGGATTGTAGAACGGAGGCTTAATGAACTCCTGGTCTATATCAGGCACTTGGTAATGAAGGTTAAAGAGCCCACCGATGACAACGTCTCCATTCTGACCCTGGTTAAACTCCTCCACTCTTAAGCCCCAGCGAGAGCACATGGAGGTCTGTACCCCCTCCAGACCCACCCTGAGCCCCACATCCCTGCCCACCATCACAAGAAGCAGCAGGGAGGGTGACCTGGAGGACCACGCAGTCAGGAGCAGAGACACCCAAGACATGGGCGGACCGGAGGTGGAAAACATTGAGGAGCACTACTGAGACTGGAGACTCAGTGTCAAATTATGTAAACCATAATTGTAACTGAATTGCAGAATTTAAAGAATGACAGATAACATGCGGCACAAGTGTATCTTGCTGAAAAAATAAAAAAAGATTAAGTTTGAATTGATTTCTAAATCTACAGCTGTAGAAATATAGAAAATAAGAAAGTATATAAATATGCTAAATAAATGTGTCTCTCTCAATTCAGAAGTGGCCCGTGCCTTTTCACCCAAATGCGCCAAACTTTAAAAAGGAGATAAAAAGAGCCCACATTTAAACCTAAACGTGAAAAAATAACAATGAAAGTGTTTTCTAATGCTGTGTTATAAAAATAAGGCAATGGCGGCTATTGTAGCATACCGCAAGTTTGTGCAAATTCTAACTGCCGTGCTGGATTTTATAAATGTAGTAACGCCTGGAAGCTGCGTGAACAAGATGACATATTCACATACATGTAAAGCCACTCCTCCTTAGAAAAAACATTCTGTCACCAAGACATTAACAGGTGACTAACTTGCTGTGTAAGAAAAGGAATACATTATAAACATCATAAAACTGCACAGAACACTGTTGGACCAATGTTTTGAATTCTCAAACTTTTAATCAATTATGACAGAAGTGCAAAATATTGGGCAATAACTTGAGAGAACAATTTCTATAACATAGTATCCTTTAATAGAAAAGTTGAAAGAACAGCAACATAAACTATTGTGGTGAACCAAGTCGATACATAAAGCTTAAAGTTACTTTTCTTGGTACATCTTTATTATGTTATCATTACATTTGATATAGAAAATGTCCTGGTTAGATCATGACATATGAATGAAATTACATTGACGACCAAATGTAGATTTTTGTTGACAGCTAAAGATATCTTAATAAATGTTACATGTGGTTGTGCCACTTTGGTTGGGATGATCACTCTTAAGAAACAGTCATGCATCTTAAGAAACTAATAATAGTGATAATAGGAGGTAAGCAATCTAAACTTTATTGTTAAAGCAATAAAGATGGAATACATTTGACAAGGTATTAAATAATACATCCCAAAAATGAATATAGATATTTGCTAATTATTCAACATTTTTCTACTTTTTGTGTCCCTTGAAATCCATGAAATTAAGAATAATTTGCTGCCTACGCTTGTGTATGTGCACATTTTCCTATCTTCCCATCAGCTGTTTTTTGGTGTTCCTCTCAGGCCTCAGGAGGATGATGAAGCACTTTGGAGCAAAGATGCACAGCAGCAGGCCATAACTAGAAGCCAGGATGGCAAAGATCTCCACAGCCACAGAGTACTTCCCTGGAGAGCTGATGTAGGCTGGGACAAAGGCCACCCAGACAGCACAGAAGATCAGCATGCTGAAGGTGATGAACTTGGCCTCATTGAAGTTATCAGGTAGTTTCCTAGCAAGGAATGCAAGGAGGAGACAGAGGCAGGCTAGGAAGCCTATGTAGCCTAAGACAACTGCAAAGCCCACCACTGAATACATGGCACACTCTAGGTTAACCTTTGACCCCTGGAAACCAAGGTCGCGATGAGGCACAGGAGGGCTGAGGGACAGCCATATGGTACAGATGATCACCTAGTTAAAAAAAACACATACCTCAATATATCTCACACAAAGTAAACTGTTTGGATGATTATTGGTGTACATATTGCCCACCTGTATGCTGGTGAAGAAACAGACGCTGCCTCTCTGCTGGCCCGGACCAAACCACTTCATCAGGCCTCCAGCTCCTGGCCGAGCTGAGCGGAAAGCGGCCAGGACCACTATGGTCTTCACCTGAAGGCAGGAGACGCAGAGGACAAAGCTGATCCCGAAAGCTGCCTGCTGTAAGCGGCAGGACCACACGGAGGGACGACCAATGAACACCAGCGCACACAGGAAGCAGAGCTTGAGTGACAGGAGGAGCAGGAAGCTCAGCTCTGAGTTATTTGCACGCACCTGGAGATTAATTGTGGGACAGAGATGAACGATATAAAACAGAGGTATTATAGGATGTTTGTTTAATTTTTGTTTAGATCTTACACAAGGCTCTCACCACCGGAGTGTTTCGAAAGCGTAGGAAGACCGCAAACACAGCTGTCGTTACTGCAGCCCCGGACACAGCTGCAGCTGTCAGGATGATTCCCATTGTCTCATTAAAAGACAGGAAGTCCACTTTGCGTGGAATGCAGGCCGTGTTCCCCGGGTTGGACCAGAACTCAACAGGACATCGCCTGCACTGATGGGAACCTGAGAAGATCATACAGGAAAGACAATATAAATAGGATGAGACACATACAGATACATTAATTATTTATTATACAGTAACATTGCATTTTTTGGGTTATCTGAAACAATTAAATCTGTTTTTACTCCCCTTACCAGTCTCATTGCTGACCTCTCCATCAGTACAGGGGATACAGTCAAAGCAGCAGACAGGCTCCCCTTTCCTATTGGCTCTTCGGGTTCCTGGGGGGCAGCTCTCACTGCATACAGAAATAGGCACCTAAACAATTAAATAAACTCAATGAGTCAGGTGTGAGTATTGGATTGTTATTTTAATATTATCCTATTTATGATGACTGTTACTTTGACTACCTGGTTGGAGCCTGTAGTCCACTGAATAGATGTTTTGTTCAAACGTAATTCCAAGCCATCCACTTGACCAATCAGAACTAGTTGCAGTGATCCATCAGGGGAGGTCTTCCAGTTGACCAGGTCATAAGCAGCTGGGATGTCGGCTCCTTGGAAGAAGAACTCTTCCCCGTTTGGAGTAGTGAAGTTCACCCTGGTCAGGTGCTCTAACAACTAAGAACAACAAATGGATATTGGTCAAAAGTTTTTTTGTCAAAAATACCTTTTATCCTTAAAAGTCCATGACACCAATCTATCCTGAGTAATCATAAGAACTATAACCTATAATGCACATTCATAGTGGCACCTCTTTTCGCTTAATGTTGAAAGGTGAGCTACAGGTGGAGCCGTTGTCTCTTAGAGAACTGTCCTCATCCGGGCACGTGAGATGTTTATGGAGAGCGTGGGCTGCAGCATACACAGCCAGGTAGGCGTTATACGTGGCCCTTAAATGGGTAGTGTCAGTAAAAACGTTCTCTACCCCTTCGAGAGTCTGGCTCCCACTGCACAGCGGCAGGGGAGCTGTCAGTGGAGACCTGTTGTCAAAAGATGGGCCAGAGATACTTGCTGTAGTTGAATTGTCAGAAATGGACTGAGGATGAAATGGTGTCGTTGAAAGTCTACATCCAAACTCCTTTTCCCAGAATTCTCTCAAAAGCAGGTCACCAGGACGATCAGAGGGTTTTAAGTGCTGCAGAAAACTTTTAAATCCTGCTATCCTTGCACTTCGTATTGCTACACCTAACACACCACTTGCCACGTTCAAAATTGCAACATCTTGCAAAAGATCGCTGCTAGTACTCCAAGCCTCACTGGCTAGGAACTGCCTATCGGTCACCTACGAAGAGAGAGGATGAAAAATCAACTAAACAGAAAACTGAAAGAATTCATCATCCTCAAATATTAGTCCAACACATGTTTGTGGGTATTTCATAAAAGCCTCTCACATTTCTCTTGGCCAATTCAAGAAACAACTCCCCCACGTCTGTAAACCAGCAAAAGATCAGTATCACTCTTGCAGTGGAATGCTGAACAGTGGTAGCTGCACGTTTTGCATCTTCCTCAATAGTCTCCCTGCTAACAGCTTCTGAAAAAGCCAAACACACCCCTGATCCCTCAATCTCCTCCTGAAATGTCTGAAAAATAGCAAAGAAAAAATTAAAAAATACCTTAAAATATAACAAAAACAAATGTAAAAAGGCGCACCTCTGATTATATCTTAAATACAAATAATGCATCAATTATATTGACCTGAATTGCCAGTCGGCCGTAATCATTGTCTGCAAAGACTGCTCCAATCCATGTCCAGTTGAAGAGTATTGCAAGTCGGGCTATCGTCTTAGCCTGGTAGACGTCACTGGGAATGGTCCTGAAGAAGTTAGGAAACCGATGTCTGTCGCTAAGACAGGGACAGCTAGCAAGGTAGCTGATCTAAGAGAAATAAAAACATTACAGTTCTTCATTATCAACTTTTAAGCCACATTACGAAATAGACAAGGAATGGGACTCTTTCCATATTACTGATGATGAAACTCACTACTGGAACAGAGAGAGAGGCCAGTGTCCTAGACAGTATAATGGCTGTGGTAGAAGAAGCCCCACCTATGATCAGCGGTACAGACGGGCCCCCTAATGAAAGTAACACACATAAATTACATTAGAAAATCATTCAACAATACATGAGGAGGAGACCTCACTATACTAATCAGTTTACCTCTCATTGCTGACGATGTTCCAGATACATTTGATTGTGGCAGGGTGGCTGTGGCGTCACAACTCTCCATCTCTCCCCCAACTAGCGAGAATGCTCCATGCAGCACCCAGGGGTGTCTTGCACAGCAGTCGAGGATTCTGTAGTTCAGCTTCACACCAGGCAGAATCAGGGGGTTTCTGTTGATTTCTTCCACTGCAAACTCCATGGCGTAGGCAGCCTTCAGTGTCTCCACTTGTAACCTAATACCACAGGAAGGAGGCTCACCACCAGCTATTATCTCAACCACGCACTGTTCAGAAGTATATGTATGTACATTAATTATTCAGTATTTAAAGAAAAACAGACAGATCATCAAATGCATCAGATTGATGAATGTTTAAACAGATGAACAAATCATTTAAGGTGAGTGCCTTTACCCAGTGCATGGATTGTAGAACGGAGGCTTAATAAACTCCTGGTCTATAACCGGCGGTTGGTAATGAAGGTTAAAGAGCCCACCGATGACAACGTCTCCATCCTGACCCTGGTTGAACTCCTCCACTCTGGAGCCCCAGCGAGAGCACATGGAGGTCTGCACCCCCTCCAGACCCACCCTGAGCCCCACATCCATGCCCACCATCACAACAAGCAGCAAGGAGGGAGCCCTGGAGGACCACGCAATCAGGAGTAGAGACACCCAAGACATGGGGGGACCGGAGGCCGATAACATCAAGGAGCACTACTGAGACTGGACGATCAATGTCAAATTATGAATCAAACATAATTGTAACTGAATTGTAGAATAAAAAACATGCAGCAGATGTTTCACCTTCTGAGAATAAAAAATATATTATTTTGTGTTGACGTCTAAAGCTGTGGCTGTAGAAACATTGAAAATAGGAAAGTATTTAAATATGCTAAATAAATGTGTCTCTCTCAATTCAGAAGTGGCAAATGCTTCTCACTATAAAATGAAGTAGTATCAAAAGGAGATAAAATGGCACTAAATTTAAACCTAAAAGTTATTCTCATGCTGTAAAATAAGACAATGGCATCTATTGTAACATACAGCCAGTCTGCGCAAATTAAAACTGCCGAACTGGGTTTTATAAATGTGGTAATGCCTGGAAGCTTTGTAAACAAGACGATATATTGGCATACATGTAAAGCCACTCCTACTCCTCTTTAGAAAAAACAATTATGTCACCGAGGGATAGCAGGTGACAAACATGTGTAAGAAAAAATTCATCCATTATAAACATCATAACAATGCACAGAACGCTGTTGGAACAATGTTTTGAAAATCAATACAATAAAGCAATTTTTTAGGAAGTTAAACACGTTATATCCTTTAATATGAGAGTTGAAAGAAAAGCAGCATTAACTATTGTGTTGAACCAAATTTGCTCTGTGCATAAAAGCACATTTTCTAGGTAAGAAACTTTTGTAAGTCATCATTTTGTATCATGTCATCAATTACAATTGATAGGTCGATAAATAATGAATGAAATTTACGAAAAAATGTAAGCTTTTGTTGACAGCTAACAATAACTTAATAAATTGTACATGTGGTTGCACAATTTTGGTCTGGAGCATCCATCTTAGAAGAAGTGGTACATCTTAAGAAACTAATACTAGCGTCAATAAGAATTAAGATTAAGAATGTGAACAACTATTATTGAAACAATTAATATGAAATACATTTGGTTACATAATAAAAAATAGGTCACAAAAATGAATCGAGATGTTTGCTCATTAATCTTATCTTTGGAGTCTACTTTTTGAGTCCCTTGAGATCCATGAAATGAGGATTAATTTCCTTCCCTTGTGTATATGCATATGTGAAAAATGCACCTTTTCCTATCTTCCCATCAGATGTTTCTTGGTGTTCCTCTCAGGCCTCAGGAGGATGATGAAGCACTTTGGAGCAAAGATGCACAGCAGCAGGCCATAACTAGAAGCCAGGATGGCAAAGATCTCCACAGCCACTGAGTACTTCCCTGGAGAGCTGATGTAGGCTGGGACGAAGGCCACCCAGACAGCACAGAAGATCAGCATGCTGAAGGTGATGAACTTGGCCTCATTGAAGTTATCAGGTAGTTTCCTAGCAAGGAATGCAAGGAGGAGACAGAGGCAGGCTAGGAAGCCTATGTAGCCTAAGACAACTGCAAAGCCCACAACTGAACTCATGGCACACTCTAGGTTAACCTTTGACCCCTGGAAACCAAGGTCACGATGAGGGATCGGAGGGCTGAGGGACAGCCATATGGTACAGATGATCACCTTGTTTAGAAAAAA
>OOFH01053439.1:1479-17742 GCA_900323355.1 Merlangius merlangus | reverse complement strand
AAATATAAAATGGCATTCGTAATACTCAGGTAATACTGTTTACAACATTAGTCGTGCCAATAAAGTTTTTTGAGTGTAATTGAGACGGCGACATCTGGTGGTTGAATATATTGTTGCATAGTCTATCATAGTCACCTGTCAATCTACCGCCAGTGACGTGCGGTGAGGTCAGTGAGTGGGTAGGCACTGAGTTCTGAAAGCCAGATTTCTCTAAACCTATATATTGAGTAATAAGATCCAAAAAAGGAACTGTAAATAGTTGAATTTGCATACAAAAGTTAAGTGTATTGTCCATTATTTGTATTTAATTTGCACTTTTCTTTAATTTTATTTTGTAGTGTCTGCATGTTTGCACAACATTTGTACCTACTGTTGATTAGTTATATGGAAATAAACAGTTGTTTATTTCATTCATGCGTACTGGCATCTTTGAGCAAAATACCCCCAAACTGCTTACCACCTTGACTGAGACATTTACTGGGGGAAACACTGAATGGGACATTATAATGTTTTATAAACCAGTGTATTTTTTTCATTTATTCAGAAATATCTATCAGTTATTATATATTGTACATAACATGTGGCCATATAACCCAGTTCTGCCATATAATTCCTTCTTATTTGTTATGTTTTCTTTCGGGAGATCATTGAGGCCGCTGCCAGCACAGAGCCCATCCCTCCACCACCTCAAGCACCTCTTCTGCATTGGTGGCCCTAAGCCCCCAAACCCCCAGGAAGATAGAAAGATTAACCATCCGCTGATGGCTTAAAAATCGACCGAGTTAATGATAAAATGTGACGGTTGATGCCTTTTACTACTAATGACGACGTACTGGGTCTTGAAGGGTTGTCGGCCTATTTTCTAGGGGTAGGGTTAAGGTGGAGATTTTGGTAGGGCAAAGAAAGGGGCCTGGGCCTAAGCGCACTGACCCACCAAACAGTGCTCATCAACGGCCGTGAGACCCAGCGCTCCCTTACCATCTCCGTCTCGGGGACCAGCTCGAAGCAGCTCAGCTGGTTGCGGGTCTCCCTCATGTAGCGCTCCTTCTCAGGACACATGTCAGGACACGTCCCCACAAACACCTTGGACAGGACCAGGTCTGTACGCTTGGGACGCCCTGTAGGGAATATGTTATTTTAAGATTAAATCCCATCCATGGTGCGAGTTGTATTATAAAGAGGGGCAGATGATAGCGTCGTGGATAGGGTCTGGGTGTTCCCACGCGATACCCCAATGTCTGCAGCCAAACTTGTAGGTGACTTTGAGCAAACGCCCCTTACCCTTACCACTCCTTGATGACACACATCAAACATCACTCTATGCTACATTGCAAGTGACTTGATAGATTTTTTTTTTTTATTACCGACTAACTAAATGGTAAATCAGTTCTGTGTGTGCCACTGAATGGGTTTTAGGAACATGGTGAATATAATTATCTGTTGATATTTAGATCTGTTAAAAAAGCATTCATTATATTAATAAATAGCATCAACAGTGAGAACAGGTCAACATAAACAAAGCAGAGATGTTGTCGTATGACCAACGAAAAGGTGAAATAAGGAATAGTGTGGAGTGGTTGGTGGCTTCACCTTGCCGCATGATCTTGTCCCGCTGCTCAAGGAGGCGGTACTTTTCATCCGCCGTTTCCGCCGTCTGGCCAATCAGGGGCAGAAGAGAGGAGGGCACGGCGCGTTCGGAGCTCTGTGATTGGCTGTCGGAGGAGCCTTCCTGTTGGGGGTCGCTGTCAAACTGCAGGGACTTGGCGATGGAAGGCTTTTTCACTGGAGAACTGCAAGGAAACACAACCAAAGGAGTGCAACATTGGAGGTTTAACTTTTGGTCAATTTGTGTTTTACATTAAACCAAAAAACATAGGGTCGTTTAGGTAATGGTTGGCTTTTCTTTTTTTTTTTACCCGCCATCCACCCGGCCACAACAACTCTGCTTTTATTATTATTTTATTTACTTGTTGTAAATGAATACATTAATAAGTTTTCAAGTATTAAAGAACAGAACAAAAAATAGAGCTCTCATACAGTCACCTCAATCCTACCAACAGACAACAGACTATTCAGTTACAAATAAGATTTTTTGTTGATGTACATATTTGAGGCATACTTATATAATTACAACTAACAGATTATGTTAGCATGTCAAGAACTTCTTGCCGACTGACTGCAGCCAACCGAGACAAAAGTTGTTCATTTTTTCCATTCTTATCTGCAATGTGTGATTCTATTATAAAATTATGTTTGAGAAAGTGCTGAAATCTATTTATATGTAAAAATTCAGCTGATTTGGTCCTAAATATAAATATGGCAATGGTTGGCTTGATTCTTTGAGGCATGTCCATATAACAAGTGCATCCTTACAAAAGGTTAAGTCCAAGAAACAATCATCTACCTCTACAGAATACACGTCTTAAATCAGATCACAAACTTCTATTTGCCACACTTTTTTCAAATGCATGTCTATACTATCATATCTATTGTTTTATCTTTATAATTTAATATTAAATTACTGATTGCCTTCAAAATGTGATCCCTGCCTAAAAAACTCTGAATGGCTTTTGTGCAAAGAAAATCATTTTGGACTTGCCTAGTATTTTTTTTGTTGCACAGGTTGTGTTAACAAATAGGGAATGATAGGCTCTATTTTGTGTGTTTGTGTGTTATCTACCTGCGAATCATGCTGGCCGAGCTGCTCAGCAAGGAAGCCCTGGTCTGGGGTCGGTGTTGGGGGGAGGAGCCTGACTGGAACTCATCAGGGGGGTTCTTCCTCTCCGCCTGCTCCTCTCTCTCTGGCTCCCCGGGACCTGGAAATGTAGAGCGACGGAGACATTTTAAGAGTTAATATTCAAAAGAATGTTGATAAACATTTTGTTTACAGACTACAAATCCCAGAGCCCTTGTCTAAACTAGAGTATTAGTAATAATAATATAGTAAAGTAACAATAAAGTGTGGAAACATTCCTATATATTGGATCACTGGAGTCATATTAAGCACATCTGGGAGGAGACTCATTAGCAAATATATTCAATACCTATAGATAACAATACAAAAAAAAATGCATTTCTAAGAAGACAATATTCATGGTTCAAACTTTAATGGATAAGAACTATGCGTGGGGCCGGTGGGGGACAGTACTTACTTTGCCTCTTCCTTGACCAGAAAATGTGGAGTTCATGCCTTTGCAGCGTTTTTCCCTTCTTCTTTGCCTTTGCTGCAGAAGCCTGAAAGTGAAAAAAGTTATTATCGTAAGGCCGTCAAATATACTAAATAAATCAAATGACAGTACCAAATACATTGACCTGAAGTAAATAAGATTGCATAACAACATGCTTAAATTACACATTTAATATTAAAACATCCCTACATAAAAGAAGCCTTGTATCCTTCAATCAATCATTATTACTCTAAAGCAGAATCATCTTGTTCCTGCAGTGGAGAGGTGCAAAAGGCGTTCACCGGTGGCTGTCAACATAAACAAAGTAGAAAATCCGGATCGAAACGCCGTGGTGAAGACGAGTGACGGACTGAGGCAGCGGGGGGCCGGCAGCGGTGTTGTTTTGCAGAAGGAGATCGGTTTAGTAAGCGCAGGAGGTGATCCGGAAGCACATCGTGGACATGGCCCACCAGGGGGTCCGACCCTGGGACATCTCACACCAGCTCAGAGTCAGCCGCGGGCGGCTCTGTCAGCAGGATCCTTGGCCGGTTCTATGAGACAGGTAGTATCAAACCAGGGGTGATCGATAGCTCTGAGCCCAAGGTGGTGGAGAAGATCGCAGACTACAAGCGGCAGAATCCCACCATGTTCGCCTGGAAAATCCGCGACCGGCTGCTGGCCGAGGGGGCCTGTGACGGGGACACTGTGCCCAGTGTCATCTCCATCCGCAGAATAATCCGAACAAAAGTCCAGCAGCCCTTCAATCTACCATTGGATGGGAAATGAGTCCCGGACGCACGCTAATTCCCAGTTCGGCTGTGACCCCACCAGAGTTGCCCCAGTCAGATTCTCTGGGCTCTACATACTCCATCAGTGGCCTGCTTGGAAACCCCCCACCCCGCGGTGAAGGGAAGAGAAGCCATGATGACAGTCATGGGGGTCTTAACCAACTAGGCGGGATGTTTGTGAACGGCCGGCCGCTCCCGGAGGTGATCCGGAAGCGCATCGTGGACATGGCCCCCAAGGGGGTCCGACCTAGGGCCGGGCGATATGGACCAAAAGTCATATCTCGATATCTTTAAGCAGAATATCGATGTAAAATAAATGTCGATATTTGTTGACGCAATATCATAGTTGCCGTTGCCGCGCTCCAACTCGTCTTTCCACATTGGTGGCGCCGCTGGGCTCTCATTTCCAGCCTGCCTGCGTTGCTGTGCTCGTTAACCTGCCTTGCTGATTGGGGGGGGTAGTGGGGAGATACCGTGGAGTTACCGTTATTACTATAGCCTACCGTTTGGATTTACCGTTACTATTCGGAATTGAATACAGTTTGATGGTTGAATAAACCGGGGACCAGACACTGCCTCCGCCTCGTATTTGAGAACATAACAATATAATATATTTCACGGTCAAAAGCTGTGTACACCTCCGGAATATTGTGAATCTAATTATATATTAATAATAATTATATTAATATATCTCCCGACGGTCTCTGGTTCTTCCACTTCCTCATCAATCTGAAGCACAGTCTTACATGGAGCGACACCCGCCGGAGCGGAGGCCCGGAATCACTTTGAGACAATTGCTGTACTGTAATTATTTGCAATTGTACGGTGTCCTCGAGTGCCTAGAGAGGCGCCTCCAAATAAAATGTATTATTATTATTATTATTATTACTGCCTTTATCTGAAAAAATAATAATTAATGTCGAGACAGCTTAAGATTTTGGGTCGCTGCATGCATTTTTGAGCACGTTGTGCTGCTGCAAGTGTTAGAAGAGGTTGGTCGTAGCCTACTCGACCCTTTAGTTGCGACAGATTTGAGGCACTCTCTACAAAAAACCTGATTCTGTCATTCGTCAGACACCTTGTACCCAAAACATTTCCAAACTATGGAGCCATTTGTCTTCTGCTTACATACAAGCTCCTCTGCTCCGCGTTTGTCGGCGGACTCCCATGTTTCGCGCCGTAGGGGATTTAAAAAAGTGTCATGAGTTGAAGGGGGGGCCGGGCCATGTGTGTTTGGAGCCGGAGGCAGAGCGGCTAGAGATAAGCAGAGTTACGAAATAGCAGGCGGCAGTCACGGTTCGAAACTGCTGTTGTTGGAGAAAATATGCTGTACTTTTGCAAATTCAACTATATCGATGTTAACGATAGCCTCTCGTTCCATATCTCGTTTGAAAAAATATCGATATATTTCAAATATCGATATATCGCCCAGCCCTAGTCCGACCCTGGGACATCTCACACCAGCTCAGAGTCAGCCGTGGCTTTGTCAGCAAGATCCTTGGCCCGTACTATGAGACAGGTAGTATCAAACCAGGGGTGATCGATGGCTATAAGCCCAAGGTGGCAACGCCCAAGGTGGTGGTGGAGAAGATCGCAGACTACAAGCGGCAGAATCCCACCATGTTCGCATGGAAAATCCGCGACCGGCTGCTGGCCGAGGGGGTCTGTGACGGGGACACTGTGCCAAGTGTCATCTCCATCCGCAGAATAATCTGAACAAAAGTCCAGCAGCCCTTCAATCTACCGTTGGATGGGAAATGCCTGAGTCCCGGACGCACGCTAATTCTTAGTTCGGCTGTCACCCAACCAGAGTTGCCCCAGTCAGATTCTCTGGGCTCTGCATTCTCCATCAGTGGCCTGCTTGGAAACCCTCCACCAAGCGGTGAAGGGAAGAGAAGCCATGATTAAAGTGACCACAGCGTGGATTCTTAGGGCAGTGGAGGGGTCCTCAGAAACCTGATGAGGGGGGACCACTTTTCCTCCGCCCACCAGCGGTTTTGATCGCCATGGCTACCACCCAGAATCCTTGGTGTCCACGGCGATCGGCAAGGAGGAGCAGAGCCCTTTCAGCCAATAGCGCTATGTCTGAAACAGGAAATGTCCCCATAAGTGACCAGCACAAGCTCCTCCCCCAATATGGCAGCTTCCGACCGGGCCTGCATGGAGTTGCAGGCGCTGCAGAGCCCGGTCTCTGTCAGCTGCAGCAGCTCTAACCATTACCACCACCATACCTTCAACTCACTCTCCCATCATGCACCAATGATTGGCCAATTCGGCAGCCCGTCTCTCATCTCAGGTCATGACATGAATAACTCCCTTTGCCGGGGTATCCTCCTCACATCCCGTCCTCGGGCCAGACGAGCTACGCTTCGTCGACAATCAGAGGCACGGTATCAGGGGCAGACTACACTACTTAGACCTACAGCCACTCTACCTACGCCTCCTACAGCCAAGCCTGGAGGTTCACTACCTCCAGCATACTGGGCACACCTTATGACAGCTCAGCGTCCCGCCCGGCCGTCAACTGCTGCTTACGACCCCCTTAACTAACTAAGACCCTTAACTAAGACCCTTCATCGACAGCAGGGATAAGAAGTGAAGTGTCAGCTCTGATGTGGACCAAGGCAGGAGTGCAGTAAAAAACACAGCATTTGAATATTTAAGACTTTTTTGTCAGCGCACCAGCAATTCCATTTCCGATACCATTTCCCAGGGTGACTGTGATCCACGTTTATAGCTGAAACACTGGGCTTCATCCAGGGAGACATGGAGATATGTCCTGATCCCTGAGAAGTGCATGTTGTCATTGTAATGCTGTTCTGCCAAATATCTCCACTCTATACCTTCCGTTTGGCATTACGGCTCCATAATGGACGTGCCGCGATGTGCATGTTGTATCATTATTATCATTCGACCATTCCAACTTTTGTTAAAAGTAGTTCATCGTGTTTTCTTCCTAAATCATTGTCTGATTTATTTTATTTCTTATACACTGTTGGGTAACACATTCATTTCATAAAAAAAAAAAGATATCTTAAAAAAATAATAATAATAACTAGAACTGCAAGCAGTTATGCAGGGGTCCAAGCGATGTGCATTTCGCCGGCACATAATAATAATAATAATAATTACTCTAAAGCAAATCTGAACAAACAGCGACAGTATCTCCACACCACACAGACTTACATGGTCGTGGAAGTGAATGATGGCCAGGTTCTTGTTGGGCCGACAGAACACCCTGCGGACCTTCCCGAAGCGGCCAAAGTGCTTCTCCATCACCTCCTTCTTGTTGAGCGCGGGGGGGACGTTCTTACACTGGAAGGCGGTGCAGTCCGTCTGGGAAATTCCCAAGCCGCTCTCCGAGCTCTCGCTGCGGCGGGTGCGACGAGTGGGTGTGACAAGTTCAGGCTCCGCCTCCACCTCCGGCGTCTTGGCTGAAACTGGAGCGGGGTTGAAATACGGTTTACTGTACTGCATTGACTACCTCACAGTGGCAGTCAATACAGTACATAAAATAAAGATTGATATAAATATACACAGATATGCGTTTTAAAAAGGAGAATGTTACTAGTATGAAATAGATACAAATG
This sequence comes from Merlangius merlangus, assembly GCA_900323355.1. NCBI lineage: Eukaryota > Metazoa > Chordata > Actinopteri > Gadiformes > Gadidae > Merlangius > Merlangius merlangus. The sequence goes on along the minus strand of OOFH01053439.1, from coordinate 10,197 downwards.
TAAAACCGCAATATGCTAAATAAACCAATTAAGTATCTGAGACAAGAAGAACAAGACTGTCACAGTAACAATAATCCGTACATCCATCTGAAAACAACTCGTGTGACCCATGTTTAAAGAGAACCTAAGAACTCACCGGAGTCTCCAGCCTTCTCCAGCACTTCCCGGATGGGGGCTTGAGACCGGGGTGGAGCAGCCCCCTGCAGGACAACCTGCCCTGGGCCGTCCCCACTCTCCCCCTCCCCGCTCTCGGACGCCTGACTCTCCTCTCTCCTGCCGCCACCTGACGGGTTCTTCATCAGTCCGCTCATTGCCCGGCCGAAGAGCCCCGCGGCTGGGCCGCGCGACCTCAGCAGGGCCCTCTTGGGCGGATGTCTCGAAGCGGAGTCCCCTGTGGTTGCGGAGCTCTGGTCCTCTGTCAGCGGCAGCTTCTCTGAGCCCGAGACGGACCGTGGTTCCGGGTCCTCCTTTCGCTTGGTGCCTTTCCCCAGCCGCGAGAAGATATTGGGCTCCAGCGCGCCGCCCTGCTTGGCTCCCTTCACCTCCGGGGCGGGCTCGGCTTTGGCTTTGGGTTCGCCGAACGCCGAAGTCTGGCCAAAGACGGCGCCCCCAAACAACGTCGCCGCTTGGGGCTGGAGGGCTTTGGCGGAGAAGCTGAAGGAGGAAGGGGTGGTTGGCTGGGCCGTGGTGGTGGAGGTGGTGACTGCAGTGGTTGTGCTGGAGGGGGAGGCCGGCTGAGAGAAGGTGAACTTTAAGGCGCTGGTCGAAACGTCACTGGTGTCGGTGGTCATTGGGTCTTTGTGGGCCTGGATGGAGGGAGCTGCGGTGGGTTGGGAGAAGCAAAACCCTAGGGTGCCACTCTTTGCTCCAGTCAGCAGAGGGAAAACAGTGGCACCAGTGGTGGTGGCTGTGCTACTGCTCTCCATGGTGCTGGCAGTGGTCTGGGAAAGCATGGCACCAAAGGTCTGAGCTGGCCCTGTGTTGGCAAGGGGATTGCTCGTTTCTGGGCTAGCGTTGAAAATAGGCTTGAACAAAACTTCATTGGCAGGCTTGAAACTGAAGTCAGTAGATCCGAAGCCTTTAGCCTGCTGGGTTACACCCTGGACTGTGCTGAATGTGCTGGCGTTCACAGTGGTGGAGGGCTGACCGAAGGCTGAATGTCCAAAGCTTGCTGGTTGGGTGGAGACAGGCGTATTGGTGGGGGCCGTAGCCGACGTCAAGCCAAAGCTGGTGGGTGGTTGGGTAAACCCTGGAGTCTGACCGAATGTGGACGACTGGCCAAACTCTGGCGTTTGCCCGAACCAAGCTTGGCCGGATCCACTTGTCTGTCCGAAAGCTGGAGTGGAACTGGTGCTAAACCCTGAGCTACTCTGAACAACAGATGGCTGTCCGAAAGATGGAGCCTGGCTCATTGGGGACGGCTGCCCACAAGACTGCCCGAATACAGATGGTTGTCCAAAAGCTGGTGTCTGTCCGAACATGGAACTGGGCGCCTGGTTTAAATTTGGGGTTGGACCAAATGTGGACGGCTGGAAAAAAGCCATTGGCTGAGGCTGACTCTGCCCGGTGCTCTGCTGTCCAAAGGCGTGGAAGAGGCCGGGCGGCTTGTTGGTGTTGTTGGGGGCTTGGAAGGCGCCCCCTTGCGAACCGCCAAACACATTGTTTTGATTCATGATCCTAATGGCAGCAAATGACTGAAGTCCTCAGACACATAAACAGGGCGGATGCCCAGTTTTCCGACGTGTGGTTCTCAGTGCAGCATCCTATGACAATAAAAGAACACATTTTATCACGAAAGATTGACTAAACATTGAACGTTGAGTGAACTTGACGCTAGCAGAATGCTAAAGCTAAACAAGTTAAAAACGATCTAAAATATCAACAGTACGAGTTGAATTTATACACAAAACCAAAACGTAATGGATGTAAAAAGCATACGTTTTTATAGTTTTGAAGGAGATTATTCCATTATTCGGAGGCTCGGGTCTAGTTCAACTCACAACACGAGGAACTTCCGGTTCCGTCGGTGTCCCCAAATTTCACTCCCCACCACAAACCAAGTCCTTAAGAATAATACCAATCATCATTATTTTGGAATTATGCATTAAATATAAATATATCCAGAACATTCTCGTTTAAATCACTCGAAATATCTCACAATAAGAAGTAAAATAAATATCAATAATACCGGGGTAATATAGGGTTTAATTTTAAAATATATTAAATAGTTTGAGGGGTATGTATTGTTATTAAATACAGTGTGAAGGGTATGAAGAGTTATTAAATAGAAAGTGAAGGGTAGGACGGTTAATAAACAGAGATTGAGGGGTAGGAACGTCGGTTCACCCTCCGGACCACTGGGTGGCGGTACAGCCCTGTAATGCACTGAGCCCTCTGCGTTCCGTCGTATATTTGTTTCCGACTACCTCGGTCTCCCATTCAATGTAACACCGCACCTAAAAGACTTCAGCAGTAGGTAGGCTTATTCTTCTTACCTTCACATTATATTTATTCTTCTGCGATGCCTGATGAAGTTTCTATAAGAGAGCAACGTCCACAGTGTTTCTACTCAGGAGCTGTCTTCTACCTGTTGAGGTGTCACCTTGAATACTGCTTCCCTTCAACACATAATACCCTCACCCCGGAAACGATTTAAGTTGGACATAATTTCCCATCTTTCCACGTGGAATTTCTATATTATAATTTAGTTGAGTTTCCAAGAATTTCTTTAGGATTGAATCAGACATGGGTGTAGTTCTTCGGAATCTCCAGAAGGTGGTGCCACTGAGGCGCGCCCGGCTACGGAGGGATGTGGACACTCTGAGACACATACTTGGCGTCCAGAAGTTTGACCTGGGCATCATCTGCGTGGACAACCGTAGGATTCAGCAGATTAATAAAACCTATAGGAAAGTAAATACACCTACCGACGTGCTTTCATTTCCATTCCACGAGGTACGTTTGTGTAATCATATAAACCACTTAAATAAATGAATATTACACTATTACACCTAATCACATGAACCTAGTTTGTTATATGCCTGAGGAGACTTCATATGGTGTACAGTTTTGAGCTCTTACATAAAATAAATGTTATTATTAATCATAAAGAGACAATAAGATATTACACAATCATTTTAGAATAATGTAAGCGTCTGTTTGCAGTGAAAATATTGCTTTGAAGTTAAATTATTTTTGAGAAAAATAAACAAATCCTCAAACAAGCAACTGTGCGTTTCAGGAGCTGCGACCTGGTAAGCTGCCTTGCCCGCTGCATAGAGACGAACTCAACCTGGGCGACATTTTTTTAGGGGTTGAATATCTGATGAAACAGTGTCAGGACAACTCAATTGATCTCCATAGTACTCTCACAGTAAGTAGGTGCTCAGTAAAAACCATATCCTATCGGAACATCTTTGAATGAACTGTAACATGACAAGTGATGTGTTGTGTCCCAGGTTGTCACCGCACATGGTATCTGCCATCTGCTAGGCTATAGACATGAGACGGAGGAGGAATGGGATGAGGTATATGGTTGCTGTAAATAGTTTTGTATATTTGGAAACGAACCCTCGTTATCTTTTGAGGATATTGGTCACAATTATAAAGAAGTACAAAGAAGAACGTGTTTGCAAGACTTTCAAATAATCAATTAAATACTCATAGCCTTTTTCAATATGCACCATAAGCTATTAAGAGTATCAACTTGTCTTGAAACTACAGGTAATGCAAACGTGTGAGTAGTTGACACCAAGCTTTTCTTCCAGATGTTTCAGAGAGAAAGCTACATCCTGGGAGAGTACAACAGACTGACAGGACAAAACCTGGAGCCTTTGACCAAGAAGTGCAGTCAAGACAGTTGACGGCCGGCCGGCCTGCTCCTGAGGAGAAAGTCGCACACGCCGATACTTGTTGCCAATATCCTGCAATCAGAATCATTCTGACCAACTGTTCCGCCTGGATCCAGATGAGCAAAACATTTTTACACTCAATATTTTTATTTGATGAAAGGGAGTTTATTTTGTTCCTTTGGTGCTGCTTGTTGTGAGTCATTAAAAAAACAATTGAGACATGTAAGTTTAAACTTTTATTAAAATCTGCTTTAGGAAGAGTCAAATACTGTAGGAACAGGTAGAAAAGAAAAGCGATCTCTAGTGTTGTGCCCACGTCACACCTCAAACACAGGGCCACTCTGCAAAGGTGCAAAGTTTCATTACTGCTAAATGAATCCGTGTGTGAAACCAAGACGTTGTGACAATGTGTTGGTTGATTGGCGATTAGTAAGGTTGTTACTGATAGTACAACAGTTCCAATACATCTGCATATAAGCAATGCACCAGTGTTGAAATTCCATATATATATAAAGGTTGATCATTGAAAATATACATCCACCTTTTTCATTAATTGTACAGCGCCCAAAACAATGAAAACACTTTATTTGGTGTCTGGGTATTTGTGGAAATCAACTGATTCCAGTTTGTAAGCAATATCACCCCGCAAAGACTGATTTGTCCACATATAAAGGATGTTAAATATAATTTACTGTAGCTAGACTAAATCATTAACTAGAAAGTGAAACTTTCCAACACTCATGTTCACTACCACTGTACTGCCCTCTGTGGAGGTCAAGCCAGGTTGAGTGAGCCCAGAGCTTAACGGTTTAGTGCGGTGTCAACCTTATATTCAGTAATGAGTAGGTATAGCCTAAAATACTCTATTCTTAAATCAATTTCTCATGGCTACCATAACTTAAAACCCTTTTACGTAGCAATAAATAGAAAATCTGTCATCTTCAACGCATAGAAAAGAGCTATGCTGCGAGGTTCAACAAACACATTCCACACAACAGTGGTTGCACACCTTTGAGAGTAAAGCTTTGCATACATATTGATATTTCAAAGAAGAAAAAAATATGATACTATACTTAGGAGGGAGAGGTACTAGGAGAATAGTCCCAAAGAACAGAGCTCATAAAATGGCAGATACATTTTTTTTTACACAATGGGAGCCTTTTGAAATTCTTATTCACAAAACATGAATAAGACGCAGACTGTAAAGCATCGAAAAACCACACGCACGCACAGTGGATGATAACATAAATATTGCACCATATTTATACCCGCTGAACACACAACCTTCTAGCTCTAAAGTAGCTTATACTCCAACATAGAATATATATCTTTATTTAAAGTTTCATACAGGAAAATCCCCCCCAAAAAAAAAGGGTTGGGGGGGGCGAAGATTCAAACCAGGCAAGGACCAGCACCATCTTGTGTCTAAACGTTTGCTATGAAGTGACGAATGAACCACGCGTTCGGACGAAGGAAGAGACAGAAAGAGAAAACAAAAACTATATTACAAAAGAGTCTGTCAATAAAATCATAGCAAAGAAAAGATCCTGCCCTAATGTGGAGGCAAAGACGTAGCTCAAAGTACAAATGTTTACAACGGCTCCTCTACTCGCGGTGAGTGGGGGTACCGAGTGTCGAGTCCTGCCCACTGAGTCTCGATGTCGAGGGCTCAGGAGGATGAGGAGTGCCTGGAGAACAAGGGTGATCAGTAGTACATAAGGTTCCTTCAGGCTTAGGACAGGGGGGGCTGGTCTCAGGCTCATACCCCAACTTCCCCGACAGCCGGGGGAGGGACTGAAGGACCGAGGGGAGGAGCAGGAAGGCGGAGGGGCTCAGAGCGGTTGGAGAACGTTCCTTCCTGCGTCAACGCTGATGTTGGAGCTTGATTTGTCCATTTCAGACAGCTCCTCAAACACTTCTCTGAAAAACATGAAGCGTTCAAAACGTTGGAATAAAATGTCAGAACAATGAGAAATCCAAATATGAGAAGCCAGTGCCGCAATCAAATATGTATACCAAATGTTTGAACATTACATAAATATTCTTGAGTTTGTATATTAAACGGTTAGCTACAGTGGTCTCACAGCAAAGCTGAACACAAAATACAATCTCGTACGGAAGCACTATCACAAAATAACAGAACATTCCCTGTCCCTCTAAGGCCCACATTGAGCAAATACTTGAGCGGGAACACTCACTTCTGCATGTAGAAGAAGATGTAGCCACTGCGGTCTCGGTCACGCTGGACAGCAGACTCTTGCGTGCGGGAAACGTCCAGGTCGTTGTAAGTCAGCCACGACTGCTTCTTCATGTCGAACACGTCGCTGATGTAGTGACCTGGTGGGAGACAATCAAATCTTATTCCACACTGAACACATTTAAACCAGATTTGCTGTGGTGGTTAATTGACTATGGTCTGTTATTATAAGACTGCTGTCAATAAACTGAGGCTGCCAATTTACCAACACATTTATTTACACATTACATTTAACGTAACGTGATTTAGGGTAAAATTTGCCGAAATAGAGCTGTTGCAGCTACAACTTTTTTAACCGTCTGCAATGTCTGTCTCTTTAAGAGGAATGACAGCACATTCCATGTGGCATTACAAAGGAGAACACCAATGGACAGGTGTATTTACATATTAAGTTGTATTGCTCTGGTTGTGAAAAAAGGTTGCTTTAAACCTACGGCCAAACCTTTGCAGAGGTCGTGTTTTCTGATTTGTCGTTTCTTGATTAGTTGCGTTTTCCCATTTGTTGTTGGAACTTGCAGTTCAGGGCCAACGTAGTTAACACTGTATATTCCATGACACACACTCACCAGAGGAGGAGCTGCTTCCTATGTGACTGACGACACTGATCAGTCTAAATGAGTTGGCTAGATGTCCACCCTGTGGGAATGAAGCATTCATTTAGTTTCAACAAACAAGCAGTGAAGCTGCTATGTCTGACAACTTGAAAGGCTCTGTATATTTCAACTGATGAATTAACCCTAGCCACAACTGACCTACGATTAATCACTAAGTGTGGTACAATCGATTCACTGGGACACTGCTGTTATGTTGAGTGTGTTACAACGATGTGGGTGGAAGCAGATGCACAACACATATTTGTAGGGGTTGCAGGATTTTTCTGCGGTCACAGGCCCAGAGGTTGGGAACCACTGGAGGAGCCTGAATAAAAGGAGGTGACCCTCTGGCCAGTACCTCAGCGTTCTTCTTGAGGTCCTCCGTCTCGGCCTCCGAGTACTCCATGTCCAGGACATCCTCGTTGCCCGAGTCCTCGTCTGAACACAGCAGCTCTGGCAGGGAGCTGTTGAACTCTGCAGGAGGATGACATATGGAGACTCATTAGAGAGCTGCTGTTGTCGACACAGCTATGAAGGAGTTCCGTTTTTTAACGGCATTGTAACTACCGTCTTTTCCGCACTATAAGGCGCACCTCAGCAGCTAAATTGAATGATTTGTACATACATAAGCCACACTGGACTATAAGCCGCAGGTGTTTTAATGTTTAATTACCATTAGGGCTGGCCCGAATGCCATTCTTCAGGCTTCGAATACTCGTTGGTTTTTCAGAGCGAATATTCAAATACTCGTTCCAGAAAAAACACCTCATCAAAAACATTAATAATCGCTATATACTCCCTGGAACCGATTTTGACATTACCTGCATATTTTGTTGAAGATTTATTAGCTTTTGAACGTTAATTAGTAGGCCTAAGTAGGTTGAATTTCCTTCGTTTTTCCCTGTGAAAGCGAACAGCTGTTGTTCCGTTCCAAATCAGCTGTCCTCTGCCATCTCAGCCCTTACAGAGCTTTTCAATTCATCCTGGAACGTGCATCTTTTCAGGGAATTTGTACAATAAATCCATAACAAATACCGAATATTGATTGTCTTATGTGTCCATATTATATCCATTATATTGACCGCGTATTCCCAAGACGCTCGCGGACTGCAGCAAGCCAGTCACAGTTGATTGGCACGGCGTACAGCGAACGTAAACAAACAACTAAGCTAAGGTTAGAATTTCGCTAAGTATCACTTTTCCTCCCGAGATCCCGCTAATGTTGTGTTATAAAGTAAAGGGAAACAAGATATATATTCTTCCTCCACCTATCTCGCTTCTCTGCTTGGTGTTGCTGACGCTTATAGTTTGCCTCCCTCGCTCTGGTAACGTCACGTACGTGAAAAAAGAACGAAGCTCCGAATACAGATTTAAGCTTTGAATACTAATTTTCTGAGTATTCGAATAATCCGGGCCAGCCCTACCGTATGTAAGGGTTCGTGCACAGGGGGGATTGTCGGGAAAGAGATGGCTGTCTCGCTCTCGTAATGTCTGTCTTGCTCTCGTTCTGTCTCTCGTACCACTCTCGGTTCCACTTTTACTTTTGCGCGCTACCTGTCTCACACCGGGATTCCACCGGACGCGTTACGGCTGCGGCACGGCTGGGCCGCGGAACGGCTGAGACTTCTGCTCTGCGTGCATTTCCACCGGGCGCTTTACGGCAGCGCAGCGCTGCCTTGCGAGCCAGCTGTATTCATGCGAGATCACGAGATCAGGCGATAATCCTAAACCTAACGTACTCACCTCCCACTCCCAAAACTACTGCAATTAAATGCCACGCTTTGTCCTTCCGGCTATTGTCTTTGATCTCATCTCATCTTCATCCGCTTATCCGGGGTCGGGTCGTGGAGGCAGCAGCTCAAGCAGGGGGCCCCAGACTTCCCTTTCCCGAGCCACATTGACCAGCTCTGACGGGGGGATCCCGAGGCGTTCCCAGGCCAGTGTTGAGATATACCTTGATTCGGTACATAAATACCTTGATTCGGTACATAAATGACTTCATGTTGCTGAGCTTCGA
>OOFH01053419.1:0-12669 GCA_900323355.1 Merlangius merlangus | reverse complement strand
TACTCGGCAGCCAGCAATGGAAGTGGACGGTCTCCTACGCCGTAAAATGGTTGTTTGGAACTATTCGAGGCTCCATACCCCGGAAGTAGGCGCTACAACGGAGTCCAATGGAAGTGTCGCCACTCTGTTATATCTACCGCTCTGGGATACTACTCGCTTACTTAAAACTCGCTTACTACGTTCTGCGTACTCAATTTGACGTCATAGTTAGTACGAGTAGTAAGGAAGTATGCGGTTTCGAACACACCCACAGTACAATGCTCTGTCATTCGCGCCATATTTGTAACAGCAGCGGCCCAGACGACCTTTCTGAAAGGACGCTAGGATCTTCCAGGACCTCACCTAGCCAGAGTTTTGTCCTATTGCTCCCTTTGGGTCCAATTCAATACAGATGATTACAGATTCAAATAAAATATACAAATTGTATGTTGAAATGTCTCTTGAACATTCTGGTACAATATTGGAAATGAACTAATTGATCGGATTACAGTGATGTTCCCTTGGTAACCACGAGGGGTCATTAGTGGTCACATGAGTTTAAGGCCAGCCGACAGGCTGGTCGAGGAACACTGCATCGACCACGACATTTTTAAAAACCGTTTTATTGCATATGTCATAGGCAAATGCCGTGTTCCAATACCCGTGCTGTCCGTACTTACTAGCCAAAATTTGAGTTCCAGTTCGTTCCGGCGAAAATAAGTATACTTCAAGGACCCGGATGCCGTACTCAAAACGGGCTAATCGTGAAGTGTGGATCGAAGGACACTCTCCGTACTCAAAGGCAGCCATCTTAGCTACGTAGTGGAAGAGGCGGAGCCAGGCTGAGCGCTCGACTCGAAAAAATAATGGATACCGAAGGGACAACTTTAATAACTTCATCACAAAAGTAAACCCCCACTATAACTTAAATGACAGGTCTAATGCTGCTGTTGTATGGGCTACGTTGGTAGACAAAAAAAGCATACATGACGTTTAAATAACACCTACCCTAGCATTGTCTGTCTCCGTCAGGAGGAGGAGGTAACGTCGACCACGTCGGCGCATTCTCCACATTTGATGCGTTAACGGACCCATATTACACACCTAAAAAGATGTTTAAACACAACGGGTACTTTATTCCACACTTCAAAGCGGGATGTTTTTGGAGGGTGACGAGCGGTGGCTGTCGCGATCGTCATTTCCGGTAAGTGCACCACAGAGTACTCGATTTGGAACAGCACTCACGTCTGAAAACTTAGTGTACTCAAGTGAGTACGGATAGTGAAGATAGTGTACTTCCTAAGTACGGGTATTGGAACACGGAGAGACTTTCCCTATCACTGTTGATGTAATAACATAATTTACCCGCCAGGGGGTTGTTGAAACATAATTCCTTTCATTATGCAAAAAAAATCCCGCTCAATGCACTCATCGTTCATTTTCCAAATATACATATTTTTATCTATATTACAAAATAGGAAAACATAATTAAAGATTATCTCAACTACATTAAATGCATGGGCTCTTTACAACTTCCGGCGGTGAATTGTATTTGATAATTCACCGTTGCTAAGTATAACTGACCGCTGTCAAAGAAAACGAAGGACTTTTTGCCTCTAATGACGTCTTTGGTAGCACTGCGCAAGTAGTCCGGTAGCTTGTCAACCCCAGCGACTTCGGTTGCTAAGCGACGTCAACGTGTTTGGGGGACTATTTCTCTGCTGATCAACACTACGACTGCTGGTAACAAATACATTGTAAAAAGACACACCATGTGAAGTTATTTTTTCGTTTTGGCAAGTAGCCGTGTAATAAGTGGGATAATATATAGAACGTTGCCGGTCATTATCGAAAATAAGCCCCTTCAGGGCGAAGCAAGACACCTCCGCTGCGCGTCGGCGTCCTGTTCTACTGTGGAAAAGCCTCTCAGTAGGCAGGCTTCTCTAATATGGCTCTTACTGTGTTTTAAATTGTGTATATGCGTGTGAGTCAGTGTATTTGTTTTTAATAGTTTATTTATTTTTCTTTTGTACGGGTTAGTTATAACCCTTGTGTTTTGATTCACTTATTCATCAGACAGACAATGTATCGAACCTTTGACCCATGGGTGGGGTTTAGCTTCATAATGTCAGTAAATAAGACCCAATTATCACACCAATATTGTCAATTCTGTTTTCTAAAAGTCCATACAGGTAAACATTGTGAGTGAATACAGATAAACATTTAATTTGACTGCTTTCCTATAACAGAATAATAATCCCTGAATAAGAGAAAAGATCTTTGGAAAATATTCGACAACTGTGGTCCTATGGACAAACTAACATAGATCGGAGGTAGGGATGTTGTAGTTAACTATATGAGGCGGACCTTATCAGTTTGTGAGCGAGAGAGCTGCAGATTGAGCAGTATTCCCTGCTGTTGATGGAGAGTTTCCAAGGTAACGTGACATCCTCAAAGCCTCAATCCGCTCGTTTGTTCTTGCTGAGTGGATCACGACCGTTAGATTAGGATCATGGCTTAAGCTCATGAGGGAAAGGCCTCCGAAGAGTAAATGTTTCATGACCAAGTGAGGACAGTGTGTGTGTGATGCGGAAATAGGAAAGTAACGTGATGATTGACACAACAGCCCAAGTATTCTCAGCTTACTGAAATACATTCTTTGTTGTATGGGTTACACGTAATAGTGTCCTGTAAACTGCATCTGCGACATTTGTTTCTTTTGTTTCCTAAAAATTGATGTAAAACTGGTCATTGTGTAGCACTTGCTTGTTCTATGTAACTTACCCATGAGAACAAATCACAATAAGGAGTACAACATATCCTCTGTGTAAACAAAAGTAGTCTTTTGTTGATTTGTGTGTTGTTCCTCTGCATAGACAAAACTAAACTGTGCTTAGCCCTAGACTTTCAACCCCACTCCCAGAAACACAATACAATAAAGAACAGCTAGACAAGTGCACATTAAGTATACATCACTCATAAATAATGACAGAAGCAATAGAGATAGGGAGAAAGGGAGAGCGAGAGAGACACATACACATACACACAAATATCAGGGCAGGGCATCTCCCTAGGGCACAGTAAAAAGCCTTTTATAGCATTCAAAAGCGCTCCTCTCCCCTCCCTCAATCAATGGGAAACTGCCTGGCTCGCTCTGAGTGAACATCAGAGCTAGGCTTTCACACAAGACTGTGGAACTGTGTGGAAAACTGAGAAAGTCACTATTAGTAGTTATTAAATAGCAAATGTACCACATTTATGTCATACATGTATTCACCAATAGCAAAATAATAACTCTTTAATGGTAGGCTACATAATATGACACATTTGTCAAGGAAATGCATCGGAAATTGTTGCTGAAAGGAACAACAAAAGGAAATGGGCCCTACTGACATTTACGAGGCCATTACATCGGTATTACAGGAAAAACTCATGTCCTTATGAGATGCCTACAAAATGTTCAAAGAATGAGTGTGTGCACGCACAGACAGACAAGATTGTTAAGAAAGTGGTTGGCCAATCGCCTGCGAAGATCCAAATGTTCCAAATTCAAATTAACTTGTATTTGTTAATTAAAAGTAAAAGGACATTTAAAACACCTGAAGCCTGATAAAACTGATATGCTAATTAGTTGGGGAGGGGGAGGGATTATATCTAATTATATGAATGTCTTTTGTATTTTTTTTTTTCAACTAGACCAGGACAAACTATGGGTTAACCCCCCTCCGGATTCACAGAGAAAATGATCAGAACGTTTGGGAGGCATGTGACTCGGTAATGAGGCAGGTCAAGCTCACAGTGGCCAGGAGATCACAGCAGCTGATCAGCTGACTGTCGGCATGCTGGGAGAGACTGATGAAACACAACACCAGGACTGCAGGCAGTGGAGCATAAAGGACATTTTATTGTACCCAGTACAGATGGTCATCGAGTCAGCAGTGTAAGATACACATTGTGGAGGAATAGAGGGATCGAAGCCTATACAAGTGCAGACGATCCCTCTGTTTGGGCTCGACCAGATGCTAAGTTCCTCTCATAAAAATAATAAAAGACATAGCTAGAGAAACTGCAACCCAACACAGCGGACATTGGTTGACCTTTGCGTGCAAGCGCTTGCCATAGTAAAGATAGCAGTTCCCTCGTCCATCCTGCAAAACCAAGTACAGTGGTCTCCCGTGGAAACCATCAGCGAGACGAGCATCACAGGGATCCAGATTAGGTTTCTTGTATAAAGGTACCGAAGTAGGCAGAACTATACAGCTTATACATTAAAATCAAAACAGATGCAGACTTATAGCAAAAATATATATTTTATATAAGTTTGTCTATTTTCCCATTTAGAAACAATGTTTAATGTGAAACAAAAACAAAAGCAAAATCAAAACAAAGCGTCACAAATGTCTCATTTGTCTAAAAAGAGTAAAGCGATATGTTAGTGGACAATGCAGTCTCTGTTGAGGATATCATGCAAAAGACAAGCAGAGGTCTCCTGTCAACAACGTTGGATTGTTAGAAAGGAAGAAAGATGTCAAATTTCCTTCACTTTCTGTCTTTTTGCATGCAAGGCCTCGATGCACCTGCCATCCTGGGGCATCAGAGGAACAAGTACACTGCCGAGAAAACATTAAATACCCGATAGAAATGAAACAAAAGAAGGAACAATGCAACCATTTCATATACACAATGTAGAAATCCATTACGGGCTCTGGGAAAATATGTACTAATCTATCCCTTTTGACACGGTGAAAAAGGAGTGCTTATTGTTTGGAGATTGTGGCCGATAAGGGAAAACAAAGGACTCGAACAGAGTGTGAAGCAGAGTGTGGAGTTGACACTTTGAAAAGGAGCATTAGCTTTTAGCAGGGGAGTGCAGCAAGTAAAGTGGTTCCCTGGAGGCCGGTCCACGTTTACCAACCGCTATCTCCCTACCATCAGGAATCCCCCAGTCACTGGGCGTAGGTTCTCAGCCTTGGTTTATATTCATAGACAGAAAAATAGGAAAAATAATAATACACAGAATACCTTGGAATATCTACAGAGGAGTAACAGCAGAATTTAATTATGGTGGTTTATTCTTTTATGTAATTCTTTTCATTAAATTAAGCCCTTTTAAAATGTATTTTTATTCCAGAGGGGTTCTCGAGAACTGAGGGAATAATAAAAAAAAAAAGGCATATATAGAACAGTGCTGCATTTTTGATGATCTTTTTTTCAGGATTAAAAACTTGAAATGTTCCACTATAGATTATTCGATTCTCTTAAGAAAAGATTGTCACAAAGTCTGAATTGCAACAACTCTTGCACAGGAGTCAGTTCTTTTTGCAATGTTGCGCGACAACTCGGCTTGCTTCCATTTGGGTCTCTATAGTAACAGCCGGCGCCTTCCCTCTTTCCCTAGGGAGTGATAACAGGGGGCAGAACCGCTGGAGTCCAATCTGCCCCTCACCTCTTTCAACACCACCTTGCTCCCTATCTCTCCTCACTTGCCAGTGCAAGACGTCAACTGTGTGCATTCATTATTTTTTCTTCCTTCTTGTTTTCCGGGGAGTGTGGCGAGTTTTAATCAGGCAGTCCAGCAACAAGAAGTGTGTGTCGATGGCAAAAAAAGAAAAGAAGGGGGAGCTGATCTTGGTTTCCAACCCTGGGTTACTTGAGCAGGCCCCTTAAGACTCTAGGGCTGTTCTGGGTGCACGTTAGGTTGAGAGAGAGTGTGTGTGTGTGTTTGTGGATGATGCCTGTGACGTCATGTGCTTCATTGGAGCCACTATGGCGTTTAGTAGCCGTAGCTGTCCGGGAAAGGCAGGCCGGCCGTGCACTGCTCGGCGGTGTCCAACAGATAGGGGGTGTTCTCGTCGTAGTGGCTGAGCGGCAGCGTCTCGTCCTCTGTGCCGGGCAGGCTGTCGGGGTCCCCCTTCAGGCTGGGCCTCTGGTTGTCGGGGAAGGCCATGGAGAAAAGAGCCTCTGGGTCGCACACAAACTTGTAGACGTACCTCTCGCCAGCCACCTGGAGATGAGACAACGAGAGAGGGTTAGACGCCCGGGTCATGGATCATATTTCATGAGCACAACATGAAACATGCAGAAGTTTTGTGAAAAGTTTCTTGTAATACTATAGCAAACCATCAGAATTTGAGTTAAAACAATTTACCATGGTTCAGAAACACCATTGTCATGTGGCCATAAAGGGGGAGTTATTGTAATGTTTTGGGAAAGGGGAAACTAGTCAAAATGCTAGACTCCAGAACATAAAATACCTAGCATGTGTTTACTAGCAGGAGGGAAACGGCCTACTATCGCATGACGTGCTTTATAATCAAATTAATTCTAATTCAAATAAACTACTGTGACTTTTTAAATGGGTTGGGTTAAACGCCTTAGCTCCATGCCAAAGGACCGCTATGGTGAAACTAGGTAAGGGGAACCTATTGATTATGATTCAAGGAGGAAAAAATAAAAGGGGCTGAACCTGCCTTTACCTTCTGCATGATGCCCTTCTCGTAGTAGTAGCGCAGGGAGCGGCTCAGCTTGTCGTAGTTCATGGCTGGCCTGTTCTTCTGGATGCCCCAGCGACGGGCCACCTGGGGTCAGAGGAGGACATACCGTTAGCTTCTAGCACCGGGCAAGGAGGTCATCAACACAGCTCACGTGACGCCGAGCAGGTGGTGGGATTAGGCAGGCCACGTCGGGTGAGAAAGGTGGGAGGGGGGGTTTGCCTACCTCCTCAGGCTCGATGAGCTTGAACTCCATGCCGCGACCCGTCCAGGCGATGAAGTGGCCATTGGCGGGGTCGTCGAGCAGGGTGACCAGGAACTGCCAGAGCTGCAGGGAGCCGCGGCGCTGGTACGGCGGCCCGTCACGGTACACCAACGGTTCCTGCTTTACTTTACCTATGATCAGAGCCAGCAGGAGAACGGAGGAGAGGGAGAGAGAGACAGCCAGATGGAGAGGGAGAAAAAGAGGTGTCAGTGAGCACTGTTCTCTGCCACAGCCACACTGTGGTGAGACATTCCTGGCAGCATGCGACTGTGAAGTGGCCCGGCTGCTCATTCTGCACAGCCGTGCCACTGCCATTCAGTCAAAGGACCCTTCTCTTCTTCCAATGCGCAATCTTATTGACTTAGGCCTCATTTTACTTCTATGCAACATATTATCAAACTGAAAGGAGTACAAAGGTCTGAGTGCATTTTTATTTTATTCTGCAATGTGACATTCATTTTGGTATAAATCTCACCTTCCAGTCTCTCCGGTACAACGCAGGCATCGTCAAAATAAAGGTGAGGTTCTCTGTCGAAGGAGAAGCCTGTGGTCGGAAAAGAAGCAAAAGGAAAGAAACAAAATTAAAGAAGAGTAATACAAGGAAGAACTGCAGCTGGTGGGAAAAGGGCCCTCCATTTTATCCCCTTCCGGGGGCTCTATTAGCACAACAAACCAATAAAAAAAAGCAGTAAATCCTAGCAAACATCCAAGTAGTAGCAAATTATTATTTTTGTTACTATTACATGCATCTGGGAGGCGGACAGAAGCATGCTAGTATTTTGGTTGCATTCCAGGTGGCATCATTTAAAGGCTGCTGACCTCCTGTTCTTCCATGTACTTTCACTGATTTAAAATGTCAAGTGGTTTGGGTGTATGCGTCAGGGCTGGACTAAGCCATTTAGATAACCTTGTGTATGTGCAAGACTAGACAGTTAGTAGACTGTATGAGCGGATCCTCTCAGATCCTTACCTTCATGGTTGATTTGGTAGAAACCTGGTCTTCCGAAGGACGACTGACAGTTAGGCACTTCTGTAACACAAAGAGGAGGGGTTTGTTTAGAGCAGGAGCCATAGCCAAACTCAATGCCATATTGTATTCCCAGCACGTCAACAACCGCCTCACGTCCGACACCAAAACATTTGTAACATTTTTTACACCTGCCTATGCACAGGATTAAGTAAAGAGGCTTTGATGTCCCCCACTGCGCATTGGCAGTTCTTGTTTGTACTGGAGAGATCAGGTCTGAGAGGTGATATTGATGCAAGTGGTGACCATCGGAAACCCTCGGCACATGGCGGTAACCATAGAAACACTGGCGGGTCCTTTCAACTTGCCCACTGTCCACCCCCATCTGCGGCTTCTTACACAACTGGCCATGACGCAACAGCTGGGCCCAAAAATGCCTACCCTACACCCACGCATGGAGACCGACACGCACAGAGGCCCTTAGGGAGTGCAGAGAACCATGCCCTGTATCACTTGCATGTCCACGGAGGACAAATAAACAGGATTAGTAGCAGGGTCGCTGTATTAACTCTCATTGACAATCAAGTTAGGCCTGTCCCCCGCAGGGGCAGACATCTGTCTTCTGTTTGCTGTGTCACTGCGGATCCTCATTATTCTGCTTCCTGTCTACTGATAAGAAAACCAGAGATCAATCAAGACCAAGTGTTTCCTCTACTGGCTGTCCCTATTTATTCTTAAGAAGCAGCGTACTCTTAAGGGAATAACTGCAGCAGGATCTTGCCTTTCAAATTCCTTATAAACGCCGTGAAGACAAAAGGGCTACTAAACTTTGTGGAAATGTAACCGCTCATGTTGTTGGCAATGCGGTATTGCCAACACAGTAGTTCATGACGGTCATTTAAATCTACCGGCCACCGGGAGAGCCTGGCAGTGACGTTGGCATCTCAAGGCCATACAAAGCTAAGAGGATTTATCATTGCATCACTGACTGGCTTGCTTGCTTGTTCCGCATGGAATGGCAGTGAAAAGCACTGAGACAGAAGGGATGAAACAGTTTAGGAGCACGTTGGTATAAATGTGGAGGAGGACGTGGGCAATGAGGAAGAACAACAGCTGGCGGTGTGGGCGACAGATAGATAAATAAATAAATAAATAAATAAATAAAAGATGAACCACAGCAATTGCAATTGGACATTTGTAGTTCATACCACATAAGCGCAGCACAGTTGATGGTTCCAACCATGCTGGAAGAAGGATTTTGATGGAAGAAGGCATTCTAGCACCTTCTGCTAAAGTTAGCCGTGTATTACGACCCTAGAAATGTACAGTCAAACTCCATCGCTTGACTGTATAGCATCACTCTAAGCCCTTTGTGGCCAGCGACCCAGATCTATTTCAAGGTAGGTACATTGAAGACGTGTCTCCTAACCTGGCTGGCTGACCTACTTACTTTTTGCCCTTGGAGGCTTAAGCTGATATAGGAGGAGACCCACTTCTACTTGCCGTGGATGGAGGGGGGTGGGGTGGGGCTGGGAAGATTAGGACCTTTAGCGTGGTTGTTTGTGCGTGCCTGGAGATCTTCTACCCTCTAAACCTCACATACATGCGTCATAGGCAAAACAAACAGCGCCTGGAACATTCCACCCACCCTGCCTGAAAGCGTACACACACCTGGACCCTCGGTGTGTATCCTTTGATTTGTATCCACTAGTAAACAGCTACGCACATTACTAAATCTACTACATGCTGAGCACTCTTAACTGTGACAACTCACCAGAATCAAAGCAGAAGTCCCGAGGCTCCTGTTTGATGGCCATGGGATGGAAGGCCGCCTGAGGCTGTCCCTGCGGGGCCCCCGGGGGGCCCATGGATGGGACTCCTTGTTCTGCGTACCGCGCGTCCATCAGTTCTTGCTTGAAGCCCTGGGGAGGCACGGCGACCAGGGGCTCCGACATCTGACGGTGGTAAGGGGGCCGCCCGTCGCGGGCCACCCTGTTGGTGCTGCTGCTGGTGGAGGCGGTGGCGGGCTGGGGCAGGAACTGGGAGCACTGCTGGCTCTCTGACGGGGGGAACGGGAGGCATGGCTCCGACATCTGCCTCTGGAACCTGGAGCAAGACGTAATGGAAGGTGATAAAGTTATTCATTTTGACAGCGACCAAAGAGATCATTTTCATGCATGTCAAGGGGGCCACATGCATGTCTATTTCTGGCACCGGTCTTACAAATGCATTGGACGACACTGGAACCCTTACTACTTCTTGCTTGAACAGTAGAGAAGTCCAACTGATCAAAAGGCATCCTACTTTCTAAAAACAAAACCAACCAACTATAACTGTATGGGATATTAAAGGCTGGTTTCAGATGTACAGTCTTGGCGCATCAATTAGGGCACATTGGTTTGCATATAGACTGACATTTGAGTTGCTGATGAAATGTACTGCAACCCACAGCACTCAAAAGATAATGGGAGCACAGCTCGCAGAGTGAGCAGCATGAGGGCTGGGAGCTTGTGCAAGGGGAGAAGGTGTTTCGACAGAAGGAAGGCTTTCCAACAGCTCTCAGATATTCAGCAGCCATCCATATGAGGAGCTGTCACATTGCTAGCACCAACCCAATCCATAACCCGGTCTGTTACCACCCTCTACATCCCAAACCGCCTCACCCCCAATATCAGCATTAGCGAAAGCTATTAAAGTGGTAACACAACCCCACTCTCCCATTAGCAATGGAAAAGTGCATTTACAGCAGTGAAAGACACACAGGGTTAAGAGTTAAATATATCTGCGGTCTTCTCTTCAGCCATACATGTTTTTTTTCAGCTAATGGCATAGCAAGGACAAAAAGCCATCCCTTCTCCCCAGCGGCTTACCTGTGCTCGGGGCTGAAGCTGTTGGCATCCTGGTTGTGGGGCGGGCAGGGCACAGCGAACGGCGGGCTTTGGCCATGGAGCTGGTGCGGCCGCTGGCTGTGAGCGCCATGATTCGCCGCGAGGGGCTGCTGCACCTGCAGGCCGGGATGTTGCCTGGACTGAGTCTGACCCTGGGGTATACGTGGGTGTGAGGGGGAGGCCTGCTCGCGGAGGGGGTGTGCCCCCGTATTGGCGGCGGGGCCACAGGGAGAGACTGGCGTGGAGGGGGGAGTTAATGGCTTGAACCCCGGGGTGGGCTTCCTGTCGTAGGCACTGCAAAGGGGGGACAAGCATAAGACACTTAAAACATTGTCTGATAAGAAGGGATTGAAAAGCATGCCGTGCGTTGGCTGCAAATGTCTTGCGAATCGAAGCGGTACGATCAAGATCGAAACACATACCTGTAGCTGTAAAGGCACTTCTCTCCGTAGGGCATGGGACTCCTGTCCTGGCGACAGGGAGAGAGTTCTTTGGAGGGAGTCAGCTCTCGTTTGATCTTGGCCGGAGGCGGGCCATGAAACATCACTGAACAGGAGGAGAGAGCAGAGACAAAAACACATGAGCCATGCTGCAGACATCCCCCACTAATCGAATCCATAAACAGAAAGTGCAGCAGTTATCTTAACCACATTTCAAATTGGTAGATAGATAAATGGACGTATGGACAGTGTCTGCGTATTCCCAGGACTGACAGAGCCACTTAGAAGCCATTTATCACAGGCCTTAATGACGGTTGACAGAGGGATCTGAAAACCCCCATCTATCCACCATTACTGGCCAGCAAAGCACTGTATACACACACATACACGCATGCACAAACAGGACTATCAAAGCCCTCTTCGCTGATACCATTACTGGGAGGCCAGTCAATACCCATGAATCAGTGTGGTGTAATTCAATGATTGTGAATGATTTTCTTCCCTGGCAGTGTAACCATTAGACACTGGCTGGAGCGCAGCGCGTATCGGCTGCAGTTTCCTGGGCGCCACATAATGGCAAGGCAGAAACTTGATCCTCAGGCACAAAGGCGCAGCAGCCAAATACATCACCTTGGGTGCTGATGGACTTATGGAAAGCTAACAATGGGCACGTGAGCTCCCCCTGGGCACCCCACGTGGTGAGATACCGCAAAATACTGGGCCCCGTGTTTGCCTTTGCAATGCTGCCCGGCCGTATTGTGTGTTCCACAGCCAGGTTTCCCTGAACATTTCTTCAGAACTTTCCCATCTTAATGAGATATGGTTAATAATAAATATCGTGAAAAATATCCGAGCGCCAAGTGGCCTGATTCAACACAGTGGGGGTATATGATCAGCAGTTGGAATTCAAGTTGTTTTTTGTCTTTTGGTTATAATCGCTAGCTAGAACCCAAGCTCACTGACAAATGCAGCCTTGGCCCAGCTTATAAAGAAATACAGAAGTTGCCAGACGGTTGCAAGAAATTCTTCTATTCATTCCAGGCCTAGTTAAAAGGGGCACTCTGGGGGCAGATGGAGAAGGCTAACTAGCTGGGTACAGTGGGAGAAAGGGAATGCCCCCACCGTCATGTGACGTCCTGCTGACTGCAGGGGCAATGCAGTCAGTACTGGGAGCCGGGACCACTGAATAGGCAGCCTGTGTGAGAGGCTGGCCCCCTGCCTGTCCATAACGGTCTCTGCCAATTGCAAATCGCACACACTCAAAGTACAAGGTCAAGGGCTATAACGCTGAGACACTTGACTGTGAACAGAGCATAGCCGGCCTTACGAAAGGGCCCCTGTCTGGGCTTGGGCTATACGGAATGTACTGTACATGTCAAAGCCTAAACCACAATAATATATTGCATCGCTACAGGCGAGCCAGTGGTCACTCTGACGCCCACTGTGGCTTTAAAAAAAGGCCAGGACAAAAGACAGCCGCGGACCACGCCCTGCCTTTACCTCCCCCTCCTTCTCCTCCCAGACACAAATATAAACAAACTGGGGCAATGGAACCGGGGCAGAGCAGTGAGGGGAGGGACGCTTGAAGAGCTCCATTGAACATAATTCTAATATTTTCTTTGGCATCTCTGCCAAAACG
>OOFH01053414.1:2179-12615 GCA_900323355.1 Merlangius merlangus | reverse complement strand
AACAGCACGGCCGCCACGGCAACTCAAAACACTCACAGACGGCCGCTGACGCAGACGCCACCGCCGTGCTATATTCAGAGCGGACGTGCGAGAACCCAAAAGGAGGAAAGCCATTGTCGCCCTCGCGCTTCAACTCCCGAGCCCGTATGCATTATTCATGGCCGGCTCAGAGGAGCCCGACTCCATATTGCATAACAAGATGGAATTCACCACAGTGAACACAGGAAGCGGGCAGCAGCCTGGGAAGCCTCTGGCCAGGGGGTCACTGCAGTACCTGGCCAGCGGCCACCAGTGATTCTAGTCCCAAATCCACTTTGTCTGAAAATTAAACCCCTGTTGATATGGCCGAAAGCATTTGAGAATGCTTGTGTGCAAAGTGGGCAACGCACACAACACAACCTTACCGGAAGAGTTATCTCTGCTAGGACAGCTGCTCGGGTCACATGGTGCAGGGATGGGGGCTTCTTGCGTAACGACACATTTTTAGTTTAAAGGACTATTCCACGAAGCCAACAGATAAGGACACGCGTTTTAGATAGGTAGATTAATTCATTGATGCATTTGGTTGATTAGCACTGATGGCAGAATTCAAACCCAATTCCTTTGTATCATTTGTAGAAATGTAAATGCTCTTTCACCATGGGCGCATTTCACTTCTGCATAGATAACCACTGGGTGCACGTGACATCTGTGATCTTTACAACGAGAAGATAACCTATCGGTATATCAGAAATGAACAGGAAACGTGGCCTCTACTGTGCCATGTTTGGAGAGCTGTTAGTATTAACCGGTAGATAGACAAGCACACCGACGACGTGGTTACCTAACTGTTGTTTATACCTGAGAACTAGCTGTCCACGAAGGACTATAATCCAACCGCAACACTCAAAACTTCACACTTCAACGCAGGTCAACGTCGACCAACACGAATGAATTCCTTCTTCCTTCCTACATTATTTCCCCTTAGGGCTACAGATAGCAAGGGGACATTTCCACTAATAATAAGCTCGTCTAATTGACGAACCTGACGAAAACGATGAACCCCATTTCATGTCAGGACATGAAAGCAAACCGCGCTAATCAAAGCCTGCGCAATAGGGTGTTAAATTCGATAACTTAACGAGCGCAACCATCACGTTTTTACATCTGCAGAGAGACTAAACAACAGTCCGATTTTGCATTAATTGCGGTAATCGCATTGACTCTGAACCACATCATTAGATCGGCACATATACGGGATTTTTGTGTGGTGGATTCAAACGCGTTTCGTGCCAATAGGATACACCGTATACCCATAGCCCGAAGCTACGTGACGCACATGCGGGGGAGATGGAAAAACACTGATACACAAATATCAATCGATTGGGAAACACACTGATTGCCTTCAAAACGTCGCTGTCGTGCATTTCATACGTGAACATAACGATACTGACACGGCCCGAACCGACTCCACGGATTCATCCGAGGACAACACTGGCTCTGGGTTGGGGTTTGATTGACACATGTGTTTACTTTCCGTCCACAACACCACCAGCAGTCCGGGGTAGCAGTTAGCCAGTCAGATAGCTCAGAGCCCCGACCTGACGGCTCATCTTCCTATATAAACACACCCTGAACCCGTTGGTTCGTTCACCCAGTACCCGGGACGTTAACACCTCACCCCGCGGTGGGCTGCATCACCCCCTGCAGTCATATAGCATGTTAGCCTGTTAGCCTGCTAGCGGATTAATAACCAGAGGTTAGTATCGGTCAAACTCTGCTCAAAACACATCAAAGAGCCACAATCATCTAAATTAGAGTATTTATTGGGGTTTTAAATGGTTTAAGGCGGACTACTTCAGCAGCTTAGACATAAGAACCAGAAGTAGCGTTGATGGACGACGTTTCCCCGATCATTTTGACGAGTCCATGTAAACAAGTCATGAGCGTTCAGGGGGATCTTCGGCTCGGAGTGAAGGCCTCGGCGGCTAGGGCGTCCGGGGCCGGGGCTGGAGCCCCAGGGACACGTACCTCTCACTCTCCCTGGACACCTATCTCTCAATCTATGAACGCGTACCTCTCACTCGCTCTGGAAACCTACCTCTCACTCTATCTGGACCTATCTCTCACTCTCAGAACAGGCACAGGTAGTTCTCACTCTGAACACGTACCTCTCATCCTTTGTGAACACATACCTCTCACTCTCGGGGGTGACACTGGGCTTCTCGACGACGGGCATCTCGGCGGAGTGTCTCTCTTTTTCTCTAACGAAGCAGTGGCTATTCAGTATCGTCTGTAGGTGTGATTTGACCATCCGCCCGACCTCCTCTCTCAGATCCTCTCTGTTCGCGTCTCCCAACGTACTGGAGGGGCGCGAGCCGCCGCAGCGGGTTTAGTAAGAGAGGAGTGGCCAGGGGGCAGTGACGTCACTCAAACGGCTAATGACATGACGTCATGTGTTCTACTTCGATTCACGGTCTAATAATGTATTTATCATAATAATAACAATATAATACTATTATAGTATTATAAATAATATAATTATCATTAAAAAATAATCTGTTTTATTATTATTACGTAATCATAGCTTTTCACAATCTTGGGTTTTTTATCCTGTGTCTCGGATATTTTTTGTCTTCATTTTTGTCATTTTATGCTCTGTGTGTACCGGTATGCGATCACATGTGAAATGCAACACAACACACAGTCATATTATTATCTGTGCATGGAGTTGCTAAATGAATTGTGTGCACAGTATATCCTATATCTGGTCTCAGCAGCCGTGGTAAAACCAAAAACACGAGCGCTAACACTAGCTGCGGCCGCCATGTTTCTTTCCAACAGCCGTCATCTGCGCCTGCCCGTCAGCCTGTCACAGCGCGTGGTGCGCTGAGTTCGAGCCATTTTAGTTATACGGTCAAAACATGAGCGCAAATGTTCAACATTGGTAAGATCCTTCCTTTTATTTCAGAATACATGTGTACAAGTCGTAAGTTTTCTTTGTCGGTTTTTTAAATATTTTCAAAGTACACTTGCCAATGCATGAGGCAAGTTGTTATTAAAATAGAGACGCAACTGCATTGAGTGTGCGTGCGTGTGTGTGTGTGTGTGTGTGTGTGTGTGTGTGTGTGTGTGTGTGTGTGTGTGTGTGCAATGTGCATATCTGTATTGAATTATTGAAGCAAAACCCAAATCCTCACCCTAGAATAAACAAGAAACAAGTTAGAAGAAAGTTGTTTAAAGTCACCAAAAGTAAGTAACACGTGCTTACTGTTATCATAACATGATATGACAGATTTGTTTTGCAACGAAGCTGACAGTCCATCTGTCCTTAGTGTCTTATGAGCGGATCCTGTCCATCCAAAGTCTGAACGACGTCGCTAACCCATGGAAGGGTTTCACCATGAACCGCTGCATAGCGGTGGCGCTGCTCGTGGTGTTGGTGAGCTCCAGTATGAATGAACTACACGGTGAGTTGTTCTTTCATCCAGAGAATGCGCCATGTAGGCTGTGAAAGGCAGGGAGAGGGCTAGAGGCTAGGAAATTGTATAAATAGTATAGATTAACGTGTGTTTGCGTCTACATTTGTATTGCACATGTTGATTTTAACGGGAAGTAGGAGTGGTTGGTGGTGCAGGAACATCAGTGGCTTCAATATGCTTGTGACTGGGGGGGAAAAACACTTGAGGAGGTGCAAGGTTTTGATCTTAATAGAGTGAATATTCGATTTAATGAAACCATCCGATTCCTGGCATGTGTAAGGCATGCTAGCTTAAAGGGGTGATGTCATGCCACCAGGTGTGGGCTAATCACACTCACGCCTAGTGGTGGAGTGACATCACCCCTTTGATAAAAGCTGATTCTGATTCAAACTGAACTCTAATACCCCCTTGGTGTTCTTGTAGAAGCTGTGGATTACGTCTACGAGGAGACGTACCAGGGCATCCTGTATGTAGGGGGACTGGAAGGCTCCAAGGTACCCATCCAGCACACGACAGCAGTCCCCCACAGGTGAAGGAGCAGCGCTGCAGAACATACCCAGCCTAAAGCGCTCTGTGTGTGTGTGTGTGTGTTTGTGGCTCCAGGGGTCGTTGTTGTCCAGTGTTCTTGGCTGGTGGGGAACGGAGGAGGTCGGAGTGATACGACGGAGGAAGCGACCAATCAGCGGGAGGGTCGTATTGAGGCCCCGGACTAAAGAGTGATGAGAACCGCCCTAGGGATTTCATTTATGGAGATATGTGTTGGTTAGAGCAGAGGCTATGTGTATCATGGAATTAATAGGACCCACTGTATGTCCCGATGGTGTTTATTAATATAGAGCCATTAAATAGTGCTTTCACATGTGTTTTGTTTTTTTCTGGCTGTTAAAATACAGTTTAGGCCTATATAACTTTTTGTCAAATAAAGATATAATAGACACATGGTTGTTAAGCATAGGGAAGAAAGAAAACGGTCTTTGTTTATTCTGAGTCACAAAATTGTACACGTTACAGTCAGAACAAATGTCCATATGTATATAAATGATAAAACGTGAAGACATTTAAAAAATGAATCAAGTACATCAAATATATATCAAAGCTATTTTATTACATGTGATAACAAGCGTGTCATTATTATTATTTCATCCTTCTCTAAAAATGAGGGAGAAATGTCATGCAGTGTTTATTTTAAGCACACAATCTATTAGTTGTTCCAATACCTGTCTAAACTGCAGTAGGTATCGGGTACCAGCGAGTATGCAGGTCTATTCACCGATCCGGTAGCATCACATGACTCATTTTACAACACTGGCAGAGAACATCACAAACACGTGCAGTGTTCGTTAACGGACAGAGGTGGATAGTTGGAATGGGAAACCCGTCATCTCCGACCTACATGCGTTAGAGTTACTAAGTCGGACAATGTGGATGCTCGCTCATGCTAAACTACAAGAATACAAATATGTTATTATAATTATAGATTATACATCTAAATGATCTAGTTCTGAAAAAAATGAAATTGTCAACCGTAAATGAACCAACTACACATTGCTGTCATCGTATAAGAGAACCCTTCCATAATAACAAGTGCTATAGTAGTTAAAATGCTAGATGCTGTATTGGTAAATACTCGGTATCGGCCGATGCTCAAGCTCAGGAATCGGAATCGGGAAGCAAAATATGGAATTGGAACACATCTGTACGATCTATTTCAGTCAAATTTCTGAGGGGAATAATGTAGGCCTATTCCTTAACCGCCTTGCTTGTAACGCCAGCACAAGAAGTGTACAATGCTTCAGTCTCTACAGGTGGTTCTTCAGCGGCAGCCACACTCTCTGACAAACATGTCTTCCTTGACGTGCATGTGGGTCCCGCTATCTAGAACTTCCGCCACCATCAGGGAATCGTAGGCCACCGGCACGCAGCACACGGAGCTGTCCAGCAAGGCGCCGCTCTGGATCTGGTCGTTGATCATGATGGCGTGGTTGGTCGGGTTGTGCAGCGGGAAGCTACACACCCCGACGCATTTTTTGATATCGGCTACGCAGGGGTACAACAAAAACTTTTCCACCTGCATAGAGTATACCTCCTTCCTACAGATGTTGCTTGCGTCCGGGCCGCTGGCCTGACCGGCTCTGGCGGCTCGCAGGCCTCTCTGGACCTCGTAGGCCTGCGCTACCGTCTGTAGGGCTAGCATCAGCAGGAAGGCTCTGTACTGGTGCTCTCCTGGAAGGGGGCAAGATAGGATGGAAACCTTAATTCTACGCGGCGTCAGTATCCATCACTCAAAGTCACTGCTGTGAGGTGATTGGAATAAATAGGATCCCGATACAGTAAAAGTATATGTAAGGATTAAGGTTTATTCCACGTATACCAGTTACCAATACCAACAATGACTACATACATCTTTGAGCAATTTCTTTTTGTCTTTTTGAGAAAAACGCGCGGACACCTCGCACTGACCAACGCTGCGGTATGAAGAGTAACCCCTGAAGGCTTCACCTGCTGGTCGCTCCTCCCTGGGAAGCGCACCGAGAGCCCTGAGGCGCTCCAGGTGCCGAAAGGCCATCGGCTCCACCTCCACCTCCCCCAACAGCACCTCCACCTGCTGCTCCAGCGTCCCCAGCTTCCTCCGGAGCTCCTCCAGCAGGTGGGGCGGCAGGGCCAGCTCCCCCCCGTGGCCCAGCCGCAGCACCGAGCGGGGGGGCGGGAAGGAGAAGAAGGTGGGCGAGGAGGAGTTGAGCAGCCCCACCAGGAGGGTCTCGCTTGAGGCCCGCCCCAGGGCCTGGCTGGGCAGGGACTTCAGGGACTGCAGCTGCATCCTCGAGGAGACGGCCTCCCCAGGGGGCCGGGGGAAGACGTTGTCCAGGAAGGCCTGGAGCTCCCGCAGGAAGGAGAAGGCGTCCAAGGAGCCCTCGGGCGAGGAGGCAAGCTCCATCACGGGCTGGGCCCTCGTCTCTGCCCCTGGGAGGACCAAAGGAAAATGAGTTATCTTACAAACGCAAGCATTGACAACGGTTAGAATTTGTAATAAATACACTCTCCTGATGACACCGGGATGGTGTAGGAATACATCACTGAAAGGCAGGAACTGTTCCTTGGTCAACCACACGAAATGGATGGCGGGATAGCATAGCAGAAAAACAAAGTCACACACAAATGTCTTTAACTATAACCCTCTCTCCAGACTTCGACTGCTTGTGCGGGCATAATCCGACCTGTAGATGGGGCGTCCGTGTCCGCGTCTGGCCTCTGTCCGTCCACCCCGCGTCTGTCTGGGAGCTGCTGGGGGAGACACTCCCCGCACATCAGCAGGAGCCATACCAGGCAGCAGCACACACGCAGAATGACCAACATGCTTAATAGATAGGTCTGCGACGTGTCTCTGGCTCTGCCTGAGTCCCTTGTTTTGGGTCAGGCTCAGGGGAAGTCTTCTTTATAAAGACACACACGCCTTCTTATTGAAAAAAGCCCCGTCCTTGGATTGGACGCCAACACCCTGGCGTGTTGCAGACTTCGGCGCTCTGAGGTACCGTCTACCCGTTAGAACAGCACATGCTCTCGGGGTTTATCTGCGATAAGAGCAGGGAATAAGGAAGGAGAAAACATGTTGTTGGAGGGACACTGAACTCTCCCTCCTCTAGCTAGCTAGACTCCGCTGAGTAGGTTGACTCAATGGCCAGCTTCATGTAAACTCGATAACACATAGGTGATTAGTTGGTGAAGAGTGAATACGTTTGCCAATGATTCAAATGGGGTAGGGATGAAAAAGCATTTTGGTTTTTAAAACAAAAGAATCTTCAATACAACCGTGCATGGACCGACTTCCAGTTAAATTAGGATTTATGAACAATTATATGTACAATGTTCAAATAAAACCTTGATCAAATTCTCATCAAATAAATTGTATTAAATATTCTATCATATTGATTGACGTGCCACAAAGTATCTCATCCACAGCTGCATAGAGACCCCCTCACAGCTGCTGCATTGTTTTCAGTCGACCAAGGTCTCCTGAATCTCAGAGTGGTGGAAGCCAAGAGATAAAACTCAAGGCTCTGGCACAGAGTCACATACATCTTGTGTAACCAATGGCTCCCACTGCGTACATATTGCACAACCCGGATATGCAACGTGGGAGGAAAAAAATATATATGTTACAGGTTTAGAAAAACAATAATATAGCAACATTTACAAGGGTTGAAACGCATGCAATGAATGCACACATAGGAATAGCTACCCCAAACCAGGGTAATAAGGTTTAGCTATTTCTACACAAGGGATCCAAGTGATCCAATTCCCCAGGCTAGCCATGACTTGGCCAAACATTGGTATGATTGCTAATCATTGGTAGACTTGTTTCTACCGGTTCCTCCCATGCTGTCATCACTTCAGTTATTACCTTCCTGCCCATTTGTCATCACCATGACGATAAAACCATGAGAAATCATCAACAGGACCTTAACATTCCCACTGACACGGCCCACCCATTCCCAAGGAGCGGAGACTGAGACAAGTCATTTATATCAAACCATTTTAATAATAATAATCATAAAAAGCAAAACAAAACATTTCAATTTGTCATTAGAACATCTTAAGATAAAAGCACCAACACCAACTAGCAAGAATATCTCCATGGAAACCCCCAGGGCGTTTTGGAACCTGGGTTTGCCTTTATTGCAGCTCAAGCCTGCCCTGGCTCCACTATACACACCTGTAGTAAAACCAACACAGCCTACGTTAAGGACAGGCCACTACACACAGGTCACCTGTATTAAAACCACTGCACCTCCTACGTTAAGGACAGGTTTGGCTCCACTATACACAGGTCACCTGTATTAAAACCACTGCTTCTCCTACGTCTGGCTCCACTATACACAGGTCAGGTGTTCTGAAACGACAGCTTCTCCATACGTCAAGGACTGCAGCAACTGAATCGCTCCATCTCTAATCCCACCCAGAGCTCTGGTCCTAAAGCGAGGCGTTTGGGACAGAAAAGGCCTTGGCTGAAGTGGCCTGATGTACGGGTCAGTGAGAACACGTTGTTTCGTCAAGCAGACGTAGCACGTGAGTCAAAGGCGTTTTTATCGAGGGCCAATCGTCAGGTGACTGTGCGATACTGGCTGAACGCCGGCTGAACGCCAGACAGCCTCTCCACATGACCCCGCGACAGCAGCGTAATGCAGTCGTTTGGTGGGTTGCATTGTAGCATAATTTCAAGCAATCAAGAGTTCTTCCTGAGTGTAACCTTTGGCAGGATTCAAAATAACCAGCCACTTGTATTGCTGCAGCGCTCTCTCTCGTCACAAAGACGGAGATCAGAGCGGAGGATTTTACGCGCGTCGCGCTCGACCAAAGAGGCGCCTCGGTGACAACTCCGCGTCGCTTTGCCTCTCTGTAGGAGGCGACGGCGAACAGGAACAGGGTTTAAAACAAAAGGAATAAACCAAAAATGAAGAAGCGCTAACGGCTACCAAAACAAACGTATTCTCTCTCGCACATACATCGCCGCAGCCGTTGAGATTGTAGGAAGTTTGAGAGATGGAGCTTCGGATAGTCACCAGGCAGCTGGGTTGAGCGTCACCAAACCATGCTCATTTTGTAGCACACAGAAAACAGGAAAGGAGAACTTTCTCAATAGCTGCATGTTCCTTGTTTTAAGTGAAGGAGAGCACCGCGCTGTCAACACAAGTAGTATTCAAAGTCGATCAGCGTTTTGAGTCAAAACGTAGAAGCTTAATACAGAACAACAGAACTCGTATCAAACCAGGTATAAGAAATATCTGAACAGTGTCAACAAGATCCTACAATTACAAAAGACCTCTCAGTGCTGGGAACTTAAGATCGGCTATGGGTTTTGAAAAATGATTTTTAGTTGTTTTGTTTTTTTTTCAACTAAAAAAATAACCCCCCTCACAAACACATTGGTGTTCACAGATAAACCAAACCCGAGTCTAGAGGAAAGCACTACTAATCAAAAGCTTTGATTATCCCTTGGACCAATCATGACGTCTGTTGCTAAACTGAACGAAAACCTGCTTCCTCTCAATAGTCTTTCTGTTGGACCCGTTTACTGTTTTCCAACTGACCCTCGGAAACCAGTAACAGCCGTGTGTTCAAAGTACAGGTTCACTATTAAAACCACCGTGATGACGTCACAGACCCGCTGTCACCAGACGTGGCCGCCGTCGAGCCGAGGACCGGAAGTGGGCGATGAGGCTGAGGTTTCGTATTGTATGCACCAAAATAAAATTATTATTAAATGATACATTTATTATTTGGAAAAAAAAAAGCACCATTTTCCTCCCCACAATCTAATATGGTAAAAAAAACATAAAACCCACGTTAAAACGCCTGACACATTTCAAGATGATTCCACCACTAGATTCTGGTTAAAGTCACACCATCGATGGTCAAACTAATGGGTATGTTAAGATGGTTATCTAATTTGGAGTGTACAGCAAATATTACAACCAACCTTACCATAACTCTTATCTCCAATTCACTTATATATTCATATATGTATCTATATATATATATTTATATATATATATCCATTATTTTTTAGAATGACAAGACAAAAGGAGCCAACAATAACATATGTACAAAACAGTGTGTCGTGTTCATAAACCAAATATCTCGAGAACAAAAAAAACATTTCGGGTGAAACGTGACAGTTGGTTTGAAAAAGGAAACGAGAGGGAATGCCACAGCCTTATACGGGCGCAACGGGACCTGGAGGAAGCTGCTGCAGTTTGCTTTACCTAACCCTCGTTGGCCACAGTCTTGTTAGGGCGAGAGGGTCTTAGACAGAACAGAAGAGATGCCACTAGTAGGTGGCATTTCAAAATAAAAGTCCCTGTATACAAGCAGCACCAAGTGTACTTATTTGTCTTAACTTACTTTAGATGTTTTCAATATTGAATAAATAAGTTCAGGCACAGTCTGGAGATAGCACCATTGTTTTTTTTTCAGACT
>OOFH01053405.1:0-18405 GCA_900323355.1 Merlangius merlangus | reverse complement strand
AGAGATAAAGCTCTTCGGTAAACAAAGTCAATGAGCTGAATTCCAAAGCGGTATTGAGTGAGGAGGGTGTGTGTGCTGAGAGTTATATGTCCTAAAAAATAAAAGTGTTCCTGTCAGCCGCGTCTGGGAATCGAACACTACAAGACAGACAGCTGTTTGCGTGGTGCATACCATATTTCCCCTTAAGCACCACTAGGTTTTACTTGATGCGTGCTCATTTTGAAGACAACTTTAGCATATCTTACCCGAATATCACTGCACCTTTGGGATAAATTAAATCAACCATCTTGTTTTTTCAGTTTGCCTGAATCCCTAAAAATGTGATACCATTTATAAATGTCAGATTTGTGAGATCCATACTCCAAGACATTAGAATGCAATGCAACTGTTTGGACAGACTTGAGAGAACATTCCCACGGGGGCGGGTTGAATATGTCTCCTGTCTGGTTTAGATTGACACAGTTCAGATGGCACGTCGTGAATGCACAATGTTTGCTTTCAATTACATAAACGAAGAAAACCTGGTTTACTCACTGGTTCAATATAATAAAATAGAATATGCTCTTACATCTTCAAAAAAAAGTACCAGAGTTTAGAACTGTGTGAGTGAAAGCTTCTCACAACCTTGAGATAAAATGGCTAGACTGTCTAATTCGGGGGAAATAAGGAGACCATTTACCAATTAGTGGGTTCTCATTCTCCTTTCTACATAGCCTTAGTGATTTGAATTCCAGTGATCATACGTTACAATCACAGAACTCTACTGAAGCAGGTCGTCCTGTCGGAGAACTGAGACGAGGCATCGCATAAACACTGGAGAGCACCTAATTAGACCCAACCAGAGGAATCTAGCAGGAGATGAATTTAGAACTTTTAATCAATGTAATGTTGCCCTTTTTTATTGTCCCGGGCTTCAGACAGAATCATAACTCCATCAAAGTCCAGGCAACCCACGCTGACCCTGCCCATTTACCACATCCAACTGCAATGACTTAGCGTTATACAGCCAGACCTTTAACTCAGTATTGCCCAGAATCTACAATAAAAGCCATAATCTATTGTTCCAAATGTTGCTTTTTTAAGGATTTTTCACATTCATGTATATGTTGTACTACTGTTATATGCAACAGTCAAGCATATGCCTCGATCTTTCTGTGGGGAAATAGTCGTGGGCAGGAGTGGTTGACCCGCAATGAAAATCCAGACAGTCCAACAAAACAACTAGCAGGTTGAATCCAGCCATTAAATGAATTGTAAAGGTGTGGATGAAAAGAGGTTGTCCAGGAAGGTGTCGGGTTCTGTCCGGCAGATTAACCTACACCCTCACCCTGCACCTGGAGAGGAGTTCAGGCTGCTGTGGGTGACCTATATATTCTTTGTAATTAAACGTTTGTAACATTTGGTAAGGTGGGAGGTTTAGGTTTGCGATACTGTTGGCCGCTCAGAGTGAAGGTAGGCCAGGCAGCTCAAAGTGTAGAATGTCAAATCTAAGTGTGGGCTGTTTTAATTTCTTCCAACCAGAGGTCAGTTTTTAGTAATTGGCTTCCCAATAGTCCATTTCGTTTGAGAATGGCTGAAACAAACTGATGTGTTCTTTTTAATTGCTTGTTATGATGTTGATCAGGATGCAAATGATGTTGATGCTAATTGCAAAAACAATTAGTGATTTATTCCCTAAAAACATGGGTCATTGCATCCCTACAATGTGATTTATCTGCAACTTCTATTGCATCGTCAGATGAATATGTTGAAGTTGTGCCTTAACTTTGTTCATGAATGTATTACTAAATAGAAGGAAATAACGTTAATGAATAATAAGCATTAATATATCGTTATATAAATGTTTATGACCCTTCACTCAAATAACATTAATTTTCATCCACAATATTTTAGACATTCAGAGCTCTACAATCTGTCCATGACAACCTATCAGTGAACTTGGATATTTGCCATTGTTGTTGTTTTACAGGTAATTATAACAGATCAAAATACTGAACATGACTTTAGCATATGGTGTTAATATTCATTGAACATGGGTGAGATGTGTACCTTCAGGAACTTCTTTAGATAGAGATGAATAGATAGATACGTAATTTAATCATCCCTTTGGGGAAATTATTTTGTTGCAGCACAACAAGAGAGGAAAGATAAAACAAACTCGCAAAGTAGACAAAAGAAACCCAGTGCATGCTGTAGAAATATAAATAATAAAGACATCCTTAAAAAAGTACAAGTGGTTCTGGAGGGTGTTCTGGAGTTAAAATAGTTGAATAAAAGGGTAAATTGTAGTCTGGATAGCCCCCGTTAGGTGGCTTAGATACATTCAAATACGGCTCTTGTTCCGGTTTTGACAGATTCTCTTTTGAAAGACAAGTAAGGTATTAAGACATTCGTAGTCTATCAGAAGATTTGCCTCAAGGAAATCTCAGGAATTGGATTTGAAGCAGACTTTGCATTGCAGGCAGAAAATGGGCTGCATAGAAAGGGTTTGCTCTGGAGAAGGCAAAGAAATGCTGTAGAGTAATTCAGCGTCTAGTACAGAGATGCCAAGCTAGACGAGAATTACACAACACAATCTCACAATTTGTGTGCTTATTTTAATACACTTTCAATAAGGATGGCGGCTGGGCAGATCCGAGAGGAGTCCCATCTACAAGGGCCTTAAACAGGGTAGTTAGATGGTTAGAGTGTAGAGGTCGAAGCTCTACTCCTAATCAGCATGTATTGCTCAGAGCAGAAGAACAGTTCAACTGAAGTCCTTCATTTTGGAGAACAATTTATGAAGATTAAACTTGTGTTCAATCCACAAAAGGATTTACTCCAAAGCCCAAAGAGGAAGAAACCAAAAAAATGAAATAAACAAGGTCAGTGATTCGGATATTCTTCAGAATTTTCCAGATGAAGAATATACATTTTACAATTAACAGATCTAGCAACCATCTTTTTTCCTTGTAACATTTTCTTGGTAAAATAAAGACCTGACCCTAACCTTTTTAAGACAATAAAGTTAATACATCATGCCCACTGACACCCCTTACCTTCTTACTTCAGACATAACTCCCAAGCTTGCAGTCACTGACCAGGGTTGACTATTCTAAGGTTGCAACCCACTGCTGGACGGAGCAGAACCATATGGACCCACGTATGTCATCGGGGCAGCCTGTTAAACCCAATGGAGTCAAATGGTTTGCTTTCTAATCACAATACCAAAATACATCCGTTGAAATTAAATTCCAATGTGTGGCCTCAGCCCAAGAAAAGCCTACTCCGAGTCAGTGTTACCGAACGTGTTGCATTTTTCTTTTTTTCCTTCCTGACACATCCTTTCTTCCCCAGAGAGAAAAATGAGCTACAGAATGCGCTGAAGGTCAGAGTGGTATCAGCAAAAGAAAGGCTAGAATAATGATTGCATTAACATGCAGCTTGGGAGTGCCATGCTCTTTAAGAGGAGTTCCCGGAAGGATGTGATACAATGGCCGTTCCCTCTGAATCAGGCCACCACTCTACTGGGGGAGCAACAGCCACACAAACACATTTTAAAATTGATTTCATGCTCTCAGAGGCACGCATGCATGCAGATGGGCAGATGCTAGCCAACATTATTTACACACGCATGTTAAGGGAAGGTTTGGGTGTTAGTTTGAATGTGTTTTAAATTACGTGCCAATCTCAGAAGGGAATATATTTTCAGGAGTTTGATTTGTTTTCAATTATTTGGTTTAATGAGCTTAATGAAATATCCACTGTTGAAAATATGGTTTATATGCAAGAACGCACGCACGCACGCACACAAGAAACTAACCACGTTGTCGGCACTGGCCAATCAGATGTAAATTAGTCCTCAATACATATTTATTATGTGGCTACCAGTCTGAGTATAAACTACAGTCTTTAAGCAATAAAGAATAGTTTGTGTGCTAAATCAAACCCAAGGCTTTTTAATATTTTCTATAAAGTCTGAACTACGTTGATATCTCTCGTTTGACGGACTGGTTCCATGTCTCTCTTAGGGGCTAGAATATTACCAAATATCAAACCTTAATTTAAGATATAGACCGGCTAGATTGAAGGCTGACTTTACAGCGCAGGAGGAATTAACTCAAAGGAAACAAGCAGCTCTGTAGAAAGCCACCATACCAGGGCGTATGTGTAGGGTGATATATACACAAATATAAAGTTTTACAGGATATCATTAGAATGTAACTTTTATTTTGCTTTGAACAGTGAATGAGTACGTATGGATGGAAAGTGGATATTACAATTTGTAGCATACATTTGATACGTTTCATCATATGTATGAACAACAAAGTTATTTGGAAGACAATTCGAACAGAAATGCACTTTAAATTGATAGAACACAGATTTGGATAATCCCAAAATGATCACAAACTAACATAACCAAATATTGAAAATATATGACGTGCAAAAGATTCCGATTTGGCCTTAATAAGAGAAGTCACAGAACAGTGATGTAACGATCCACAGAATCCAGTCCCAGAAATAATTTGTAAATCATTATAGATTGATTGCTAAATACATCTTGCTGATTTTGAAGACATTAGTAGACGGAAACCAACTTCACATTACCTTCTCGCATTAACATTTTACAAACTGCCATAACCAGATTTATTCTCAAACAATTGAGTTTACGTTTCAATCGAAATCCAATTTTAGTTTCATGTATGCATCAACTCTAAGTAGAAGTCTCATCTCTTACACAGCTGCAAATACAGAGAATGCCAATTTCAAGGAGCAACAGACTCCCATACAAAGAGGTAATTGGGTTCTGTGTCTACATTGGTCAACTAACATTAACTCACTACCTAAGAAGGTTATATGCGAAGCAGTCTTCGGTACCGCAAGCAGACCATGTTTAACATAACTGTTGGGTATTTCATTAATTAATATTTAAACTAATGAGTGACACGGAAATACATTGGCCATGCTTGGGTTGAAATAACACTTAAGTTTGCAACTTGAAAGCTTGCATGAGTTGCCTCTTCATTTAAATTTAAACCAGCGTATAATACAGCTTACAGAAATACTCTGGGGCCTTTAATATTGAATGTTTAATGCTTTAAGCAAATTGATTCCCCTTTCAAATCTAAAACACACTACAAACCAAACTTAAGGCATTTATTTGAGGTAGCCTATTTCACTCTATTAGTGTAGTGATCTGAAGGACTTTTAATAAAAAATCATCTAGGCAAATGATAATAGCTTTAAGTGTTACTGAGTCCTCAATGTATTTTTATTGTATTGAAATTGTACTTTGTGTATCGCTTATAAAATTACTCATCTGATCTGGTTAGACATAAGACAAGATCTGAAAAAAAGAATATAAACGCCTTGGCAAAATAAATATAATTTCCTGTTACAGCCTTCTATTTATCGTCCAAAGTCCAGGCAATAAGATGGGAAAACAATGGTGCGAGAGATCTTAATATGCACTAGTAGGTAAATCAAGGCTGTGCCTCTATTGTGTCTACGCAAACCAAGGGGATTTGAGAGGGGGAAGGCAGATGGGTCTTACCAGAATTTTGCTAAGAGTGAGGGATTTAAAAAGAAAAAAAAAGGGAATAGCAAATAACGATTAAAAAGAGGACATGAAAAACTTCAACCCCAATCCTTGGTACCGACATAACATTTTTAATCTTCTTGGAGATTTTAAAATGGAAACGTAACGGGGTAAATCTGACCAAGCAGCACTAAGATTAAATCAGCCGACGGTTTATCTTTTCCTTTATATGAAAGACTACCAAACATCAGCACATGTAAGAGTGTTCTTGAACTACAGTAAGAGAAACTCTACACTGATGGGATGGTCATCCATATGGAGACCCTAAGAGGTTACTAAACGGTTTAATATCCACTTAAGAGGTTGGATTGGTAGCCAATAGAAAACAGAAGCTGCAGGTTATCGATTCAACACCCAAAATGGCTAGGGGAAATGAGAGCCATCCAATGGTTCAAATCCAATCAAACTCTTCTTTAACAACTACTGCAGTGGTGTTATTGTGTTTAGCTGCATTGGTGAGAACTCTTAAGAATGATGATGTGATAATGTAAGATGGCTCTTTCCTTGAACTGATTTGCAAGGCTATTAAGTCTTCATTGTGCGGATCCACATGCATGCCTAGTGCTGTCTGACGCACCGGTAAGTTCTTTCTTGTTTCGCCCTGACAAACAATACATGGACTAAAATATAAAAATGACGATTGGATGCAGTAAAGTTAAATGGGATGCAAGTGCCGAACATTATGTTAAGAGTTATCTATTCATTCGATCTTTGACTTCAAGGATGTTTTAAAGTGGACAATGTTTTAAAGTTGAGCGATGTCCACACAGGGCTACTTTAAATAATTTGTTCAGGAAAACCCATTGAAGAATCAAGTACATTCCCCCAATCTCATTAATCTGATCCGTTTTGTAGATAGGAACCCAACGTCATTCTGGCAATTAGTGCTGTACGAGATGATTTACTTCATATTTGAGATCAACTTGAGTTGATTATAAGCTAACAAGGTTAATTTCAAAAGCTATTCATTTAATTGTTATTACAAATATAATCACTCATTGCTTTCCTCATTTCTCCTCGAGGCAAAGGGACATCAAAGCAAACTTAATTATTATAATAATTGATTTGCAAGCAAGCACCTACTTCTTTTCAAGCTACTGCGCTTATGACCTTTTAACGCATATCTAATTAATACTTATTTTTAAATTTGTACAAGTTATACATTATTCATAAACAAAAGTGCTGACTCTGTGGCCCATTGTACTTCCAAAAGTACAAAAATTCAAAATACAAAAGAAATACCTATTTTATCTTTCAATGCAAAGTGCAGACGTTTCAAATAGGGAAGTGGTCAAGGCCACCCTTGGACTGAACAGTAGGCCTATGTATGGCATTATCATGGCACTGTTGCCTCTGGAGGGAGATGGGGGATGTTAGACACCCAGAGACAGCTGGTACACAACAATCCTTAGGGATAGACTAAACAGGATTGTCAGACAACCCTGAGTGCCACTGTCTGACTTCAGAAAGCAAGACGCACTGTCGGTGTCAAGCATGCCCCGTGGAGATGACTTTTATTTGGGTTATTGTGTCAGCACGTGTTAGCACAAACTTCTTTGATTGAGTGCCCGCCCACGGTTTATCCGGCTGCTAGACATCGTCTCGACATCTGCATCAAAGCAAATTCATCGACTACTTTTTCAGGTTTTTGGGTTATTTATTCAAGAAACATTTCAAGTACAACTATGTACTAGACCGGCTGTTTGGGAATCCTGTCACAGCAACCCGAGCTGTAATGTAGACCACATTCATGTTTTACTAGCCAATGCAATCTATGTCACACACCAAATTTGAAACAGAACCTTCAACAGGAAGATAAATCACAGCATAAGTGACACCTTAGTGGCTTGAGATAATTATTTTGATATTTCATTAAAAAGGTGGATGCCTCTTTCATTAGGTTGTGAGCCATCTGACATAACTGTATTGAATTTCAACAAAAGACAATCATTCACAAGAACCTTCAACTCCGGCTCTGTCTTCTGTCTGTAGGATGATTGCTAGCAAGACTCTGCAACGATTGTTGAGTCCATTTATATTGCCCTCCCTGCACATTCTCTCTCATTTTGCGGCTACTTAACACATAAGTCAATTCCCAATCAAGCCTGTATTTCTCAGTACCAGAGAACTGATACCGCGGGTGGCCCTCCACTAAAAAGCTGTGTTACGATGTGGCTCTGATACAAAAATGTATAAACATATACGAATTGAAAATAAACAGGGTCAAACTCCATTTGTGGTTTGTGTGATACATAAGCTGTATGTGAGCCGTAGCTACCCTGGTCCAAGGTCCCAGGTGTATATAGGACCATAGGAAAGCACATATGTTGTGCGGATATTGATCACTCTAGTTTTGCTAACCAGGGTTCCCAGCTCTAACTAGGGCTTTGACTCCGAACTTCGTTATTCGACTATAATTCGAATATCAAAAAATAAATCAAAATTCGAACAAATATTAGGCAGCCCTTAATATTCAAACCTGTTATGGGCAGGCCAAGAGGGAGAGACGTCGGAGAACCCGACGCAGTCTATTCATAATATTGTAATGACCACGGAAGAGGCAGTGAATGAAGTATTGATTGGACAGTGATTTATTAGAAACCTAATAAACCGTTGGAACATGCAAGACCGGTAACCATAGCAACTCTGTAAACGAATCTCACAAAGCCCAATCCAGTTCATACTGAAGGCATTTAATGGTCAAAATATTGAAGTGATTTGTGGTTGTACATACCCGGAACGTCATCGTCCTCCTCCTCCTCATCAACGGTAAGCATGGGGCCCTTGTCCCCTGCTATAATAAGGGATATGAAGCATTTTAATTTCTCAAACAAGGATCCAAGCTCCACAATATAAAAGCTAAGATAGACAAATCTGAGAAAACAAACTTTATCCTGCCTTGATTATACCTGTTTTAATTTATTCTGCCAAGAAAAGAAAACACTCCTAAATCGCATTGGTTGCGCTTGTCCCAGGCTGTCGACAGCAATAGAGGACATTTCTCATTTGATTTATAAATTGCTGTCGGGATGTTGATTGAATATCGACAAAAATGATAAAAAAAGGTTCCAAAATAAATTGCGTTAATACAATTAAATCTTCTTTACCAGGCTTAGGCAGGGTCTCTGCTAATCTCCTCAAGCTGGTTAGACTGTCAGCCCCGAGCTGGTTCAGAATTCCTGGAAGCATCTCTGTGAGCTGCTTGTTCTCTGCATGCCCTGTGATGGTGAACGTGTTGGCAGCCAGAGAGGCCTGCACCTTGGGGTTGTTGAAGTGGATAACAGTGCCCTGGTTTGTGAACATGTTGACCTATAGGGACACAAGAAAGGACAGAACCTAGTCAGGTCCACACTACACATAATTGCAACTCAATGACACCAAAATTCCGAATTGTTTTCTGAAAACATGTTGCATAACATGACTGAAATTAGTACACGGGACATATATGCTGCTGTACCTCTTCAATGCCAGAGATGTTGTTGACTCCAAGTTTCTTCAGGGAGAACTGAAGTTTTTTGTCGTCGGCTGAAGCCGTTCTGTGAACCACCTTCTTCTTTCTGCGGGCGGACCCCTGTAAAGATCAAAGCCACAACATTTAAGAAAAACTCATTTTGGAGAGACAAACCAAAACATAGTCCTTTAATCGTTAATCCTTACCTTGCCGCCTATGCGGACTTGCGCCTGCAGTTTGGCGAGCTTCTCCTGGTTCATTATAAACTCCTTCATCTGAAAGAAATAACCACAAGGTAGGTCAAAGTAAGGTAATCCATAATGTAACTTGGTCAAACACAGGAGCTTAAGTGATATTTGTTCAAATCAAAATATCCTCTAGTGGAAATCACCTTCCTTTAAAATGTATTCAAACATAGAAAGTCGGTGTTAGTTCAATATAAGGCAAGTTATGGGTTGCTGGTTGAAACGTCCAAATACTCCATCTCCATAATGACATTTATTCGGAATAAAGTATCACAACTGGGGTAGCAGAAATTAAAAATAAAGCTAAATTGTAGTTGAAAATATAATATAATAAAAATGTAGGACGCAGCTGCTCCAACCACTAAAATAGTAGCACACCTGTTTGAGGTCCCCCGTTTAGTTGAGCTGTCTGGAGGAAACATGCATATTGGGGGCAGGGCAGGCCATTATGTTGGAATTGTGATGGCCTCTTTATAAAGGACAACAAATGCAGTGTTTCACGAGAAACTCATTTCCACCGTCCGTCACTTTTTAGTTTGTATGGGGAGGGCGAGCGATTTAATCTGCTGGAAAATTTAGCTCTCGCATCTATTCAACTGATCTTAGCAACTGAGCTAACTGGAAAGCTAGCTTCGGGCCTCGGCCCATTTGATCCCGACTACAGGCACTTTTAGTTTGTTTCCTACCACTTTGAGACATACAGGGCAATGCATAATCGTTACTTTTCATCACACGCCTAAGTTATGTACTCGATGAAAGATGTAAAGTCCATATAACTCTGAACTAACCTGGGAGTATGTAAACACGCGGGTCCCACTGTCGGCGGAAGCTGAACGAAAGGATGAACGGAGGAAGTGACGCAGATAGGTTGACAGTTTGCCCACGAGCGCACGGCCTGCACATTATGCGTGCACGGGTCGTCCAATCATTTTTCTGTGCGTTCTCCATTATGTGACAGTGCAGATAGACTTTTTCAAGACGCGTATGCTAGAAAATTGTATACGGGATTGTACACTGTTGAATGTCTGCCTTTCCATTGAGAAAATATATTATTAATCTATATTTGTGATAAAGTCAATAGAGAAAGCCCAAATCATTGATACCTTTACCATCTGCGCTGGGATTGTGTTTGTTTTTCTTATAAAAATCGAATATTAATTTACATAGACGTAAACAACATCCGGGTGTAATATTAAGTATTTATGTATTATTGACCGTTCTATGCCATAACATTTAAGAAGGTATTTTCTTAATAGTCGCCATTAACAGAGATGACATTGAAGTAAAATGTTTTAATTTTTTTCAATGTTGGGAATCATTGTATTATTGCATTTGTATTTGTATTTTCCATGTGGCTTCTATTCTTTTGCAGCAGTATTCTGTAGCCTTGAACTGTACTGTCGATTTCCACCGACAGTGACCAATAAAGTTTTAAGCGGAAGTGTTGACGATACTAACATGGCTGCCTCCGTTGGATCACAACGTGATAATAAATGGTGACAAATTATTACAATGACTACCTTAGTGTGATCTTTAAATTCATCGTCAAACCTTTCTGATTACTTCATAACGTGGCACGGCAAAATTTGGAGTTACGGGATTCATTTCTAAGGTAAGCAGCAGTAGGAGTTTTACATCGTGCGTATTTTTCATTGAACACGCTGGCTCGTTGTAGTGGTCGATACTTTTAAAATAACACTTTTACGTACGTAAGACATTTGCATATAAGGTATTCACTGTATGCTGAATATACTAATGTTTGTCTTGAGTACAACACAGTTATTTCCGTCTGGGTTTATAAATGTTGTTTTGTTATTACCGTTAACTAACGTCCGGTTGCTAGGATGCTAAAATGTATCGCAATCCGCACAACGTCTACACTCCTGAATTTATAACGAATCACGTTTATTTTTCTTTGGGCTGAACTAGGCACACACATCTATTCTCTATTAATTTCACCACCGGATCAAGAAATGGCGTCATTCAAACCTACACGAATCCAGGTGTACCCCAAGTTGGGAGAGAAAGTCACACAGGACACTCTCTACTGGAAAAACTACAAGGTGAGCTTATTGCTAATATATTATTTTCTTCCTTGGGCAAGAAATGTCGATTTTAGAATAAACGTTGCATAAATACCACAATTGCTGATTCTTAACCATTCCACCTGATTGCTTATCTGACAGGCTCCAGTGCAAATAAAAGAGTTTGGAGCCATCACAAGTATAGACTTCTCGCCGTTAGCACCACACACCTATGCTGTAACAGCTTCCACAAGGGTATGTGAACGTCTATTTTGTTTTTTTTTATGTTTGAGTTGTTGTTACAGTTGTTAAAAAAAAAAAAAAATTCTTAGCCATTATTTCAGACATTCATGTTTTTATCTATTGCACAATAATTAACATTTAATTATGCACTTTATCAACAGGTTCACATATATGGACCATTCTCCCAAGAGCCAGTAAAGACCTTTACACGATTTAAAGACACAGCGTACAGCGGCAGGTTCCGATCAGATGGCCAGTTGCTTGTGGCGGGATGCGAGGACTCGGCCGTTCGACTGTTCGACGTCAGTGGCAGGGTGGCCATCAGAATGTTCAAAGGACATACAAAGTGAGTTGATAAACATCAAAGTAACTTGAAAGAGTGTCACTATTTAATTATTCTATAACCCTAAATGTCAGTAAAAATACATGTTTGCAGTACAGAATAATTATTCCTCAATAATGGACCATGGCAGCTGTCAAAGAGAAACATTTCATGTTTCATGTTTTGAATTGTAAAATAGTTTTTGCGTGTGTCGACTTGCAGGGCTGTACATGTAGCGGACTTCACCTCGCATGGCTATCAGATCCTGACGGGGTCAGATGACTATACATGCAAGCTTTGGGATATCCCCAACTCTGCCGAACTGACCTCTTACAAAGAGCATACAGATTACATCCGCTGTGGAATAACAAGCAAACTCAACAGAGATCTCTTCTTTACTGGTACGATTCTGTGTTAAACCATTTTTGTTCTTTTCT
The DNA here is from genome assembly GCA_900323355.1 of Merlangius merlangus. Classification (NCBI taxonomy): domain Eukaryota; kingdom Metazoa; phylum Chordata; class Actinopteri; order Gadiformes; family Gadidae; genus Merlangius; species Merlangius merlangus. Next base: position 6,105 of record OOFH01053405.1, on the reverse strand, counting down.
GTTTTCTACACGTTATAGTTTGTAGTCAAATTGTTGCACACACTCTATCCATCATTCAGTCCAGTGCAATTCTGATAATCTTGTGATCAGTTTTGAATATTTTCATATAGTAAAGAACCTGTATTGACTTGGCCTGCCTAATGGTCAGATAGCGTCCTAAAATCCAAATTACAGAGTGAGGAGGGTTGCTGTCAATTGTGTGCTTAAGACCAATGATTCGTTTTGTTTTTTCTCGTCCTCAAGGTTCATATGACCACACTCTTAAACTGTTTGATGCAAGGGTGGACAAGAGTGTGATGAACATGGACCACGGCCAGCCGGTTGAAAGTCTTCTTCTTTATCCTTCAGAAGGACTCCTGGTCTCTGCAGGTACCAAGTGTGCTCGAATATGCCTCCTGTCAGCCTTACTTCCTTCTCCGTCCATCTACGTCACCCTGTCCTCCCAAATCACAACAACCTTACTGACGCCATGTCTCATCTTTCAGGGGGCCGATATGTGAAAGTGTGGGACCTTCTGAAAGGAGGGCAGCCCCTTGTTTCTCTAAAGAACCACCATAAAACTATCACCAGTTTGTGCCTCGGCAGCAATGGGCAGAGGTTGCTGTCCGCCTCTTTGGACAGGTGTGTTTTGGAGAGGTTTCTATAAAATATCACGTTCCTAAAGCAAGTGTTTTAACGTGAAACGTCAAATAACAATTTTCTGGTCCTTTCTAGACACGTGAAAGTGTACAGCACGACCAACTACAAAGTCGTCCACAACTTTGATTACGCCGCGTCTATCCTGAGTTTGGGCTTGGCTGTAAGAATCTAACTAACCTCTGAGCATGCAAGTCCAACTGCATTGAAATTAGACCTGGGGATGTAGTATATATAAACCACGGATATGTCTCTATCCTTCAATCAGTTATACTTTACTATAAACCTTCCTCCTATTCTTGTTACCTAATCCTATTATCTGGGTGAACATTGCATTGACATACAGTTATGTATGCATTAGACACTTAAATTGTATGCTGAGCCTAGAAAAGCAATATACAGTAACAAATGCATTGTGTTTTATTAATATGACTATTTGTATTTTTAGCCAGACGATGAGTCCATTGTCGTAGGAATGACCAATGGCGTTCTGAGTATCAAACACAAGAAGACCCCTGAGGACTCAAAGGGCGCAGTTCAGCAGAAGCGCCAGCCAGCATATCGCGTTTTTGTTAAGGGGAAGAATTATGTTCCTAAACAGGTGAGGATCTTCCAGAATCAAATTACCTTTCTTTTCTTATTTTACCTTTCACTAGCAAATTCACATTTCTCTTTAAAGGGGTACTTCGGAATTTTGGACCTAGGGCCTGATTCCCAAGTTAGCCTTGGTGTTCTTTATCATTGTAGACAGTTTTCAACACATTTCATTCTAGTCCTTCTAGTTGCAGAGTTTGCTCGTGCTAGGCTAGCCCACGGCGACGGACAATACTAGCCTGCTAATAAAACAATCGTACCCACTCCACAGTACACCCGAGGCAAATCAACTATAACTCCAGACCGTTGATGTAAATGTCTGTGTTGATGGAATAATGTTAGAAATAAAACCAACTCAGCACTAGGGTTATATTCCTGGTAGTAGGCTACGGCTGCGGCAGACTGGTACCTAGGTTAAATTCCAGAGCTGCTGAGAAAGTAAAAATGCCATGATTCATGCGATGCGAGGTTAGTTTTATTTCTAACATTATTCTATCAACACAGACATTTACATCTATAGTCTGGCGTTATAATTAATTTACCTCGGGTGTACTGTGCAGTGGGTAAGGCTGTTTTATTAGCAGGCTAGTATTGCCCGTTGCCGTGCGCTAGCCTAGCACGAGCAAACTCTGCAACTAGAAGGACTAAAATGAAATGTGTTAAACTGTCTCCAATGATAAAGAACACCAAGGCTAACTTGGATATCAGGCCCCTATGTCCACAATTCCGATCTACCCCTTTAACCATTACTTCATCGCTTCATTCCACCTTCCAGTATTCTCACGTGTGTCTTGTCCACAGGACGATTACTTGGTCAGTAAGCCAGTAAGGCAACATTTGGCCAAGTATGACAAACTGCTCAGGAAGTTTAATGTGTCCAAGGCATTGGATGCAGCTATGGAGGTAAGCACCGTATTCTTTTTTTTTTTTGTTCTTACAACAGATGAGTCCTATTTCATTTACTTTTGTCAACCTCCTTGTACACACTGATGCCATGGTCTAAATACATTCTACTGGTCCATTATGCAGCAATGGACAAGACTCAGAAAATCAGAGATTCCAATGGCTGTGGTCAAGGAGCTGGACAGAAGAGGTACCCTGAAGAACGCTCTGGCAGGGCGAGACGAAAAGGAGCTCTGCCAGTTGCTGAGCTTCGTCATTGCGTAAGACGATTCAAATACTTCCCAATCCTTCCCAATATTTTTTTCTTTATTGGGTTCAATATTGGAGCCAAAAATATGATAATCCACAGTTTGTTCTGTCCAACGTATTGGCGGTTGCGTAATACTTTTAGGATTCAGCCAATGTGTCCCATCTTTTTGTTGCTGGCTGTTTGTGATTCATGGGTTTTGGTTTCGTATTCTTCCTTTTCACCGCTCTAGGAACTTGGTTGACACCAGGTACACTGCCACCCTCACCACGATGGCTGAGATGCTCCTGGACATCTATCAGTCCGCCGTCGGCATGTCGTCACTGGTGGACAGACAACTGCTGCGTCTGCAGGAGCTGCTGGACAAGGAGACGGAGTACCAGCAGGAACTCATGGAGGTCCTGGGAATGTTGGACGTGCTGTTTGCCTCCGCCCACCCCAGGAAGGAGGTGACCCTCCCTGGTGACGGGGCCAACGGTCTGGCTCAGGGAGGGGTCCCTCATCGGCCAGAAATACAGGCATCATGAGAGGACGTGGGACCAAGGCTCTGGGATACCTAATCAGGACATCAGTCTGCCAGAGAATTTAATAAACGGAAGGAAGCTTAATGATGAGATAGAACCTGCCATGGACATGAACTACATGAAAAAAAACATTTCCATACAGTTTGTTGACGTTTTTAACACAAAACCTATGGAGCCACATTGGTCAACAAAGGGCATGTTTTCTTAATGTATACATACATTTATGTATAAGCCATTTCTGGATGTTTGGTATTGAGTGAGGCTTATATGGAAACTAAAGGTCTAAGATTCCATTGTAAATGTTTAGTATGATATCGATTTGCTGATATCTACCTTGTACTTTGATATATATTCCAAAGTTTTTGTAAGAAGATGGGATTAAAACGATGTAATAGGTGGTGATGTGTGTTTGTGTGTGTGCGATCGTTGTCCATTTACCAATTCTTCCATGCGGTTATCTTTAGCTTGATAGCTCACTGCCATGTCCACTAGAGATCGCTGTAGTCTGAAAATCCAAAATTACTCTGAGGTAGGCTATCATTGCTTATCACTGGGAACGAAATGGTATGATCCCCACGGTCTTACAGAAGTTCATCTCGAAGTCCCAAAGGACCAGACTGGACGCAGCCCTGACGTACAGTAGCTAACCGATAGCTGCAAGATTTTGAGGTGGTGCAGATCATACAGTCTAGCTAAGGACATTTCCACATTATTTGAATTCCAACTATGTCATGCTAAAAATAAGGTAAGCCTGTATGTTTAAGATTGAATTATATGGTGTGTAGCATGAGGAAAAGCATCGTAATACTTGATACACATTTGATGTCAAAAGCAACAGGTCTATTAGTAACTTCCAAGTTGATTAAAAGCACAGACGAATTTACTTTGAGATTACATTTTCCATTTTACCAATACGGACGTTATCTCGTCTTAGTTTGTTTTCTCCATTTGTTAGTTTTATTTACTAATGAACGGACAGCTGGGTTTCGTGGAACAATATCCCCAGCCAATCCTCCTTATCCGCCTTCAGGATCGCTGGTTAAAGATCGATGAGGTCCTGTCCCGTTTATGAAATGACCCCTTATAATTAACAGGTGGACAGAAGAGATGTCATGGTTAAATTCAAAACATTTAAACTACTGCACGCAGATGTGCTTAATTGCAACTTTGATTGGATATCTTCTTATGAAGTCCTGGATCAATCGTGATAGTGCGCTCTCTACAAACATACAACTCAATCGAATCTAAAACAATGTTATGACTCATTGTTCTTGCTGTTTGTCTTTCGTTGTGAAGATGGAGCTGAGCAGACGAAAAGTTCCTCTTTATGTAAGTAGCCTACATTGTTTCTGTATATAGTATACAACTTACACACTCGCCGATCTCTTTTGATATCTGGAAATAGATTTAAATGTCCTTATCTATTCATTTCAGATACTTTACGCCCTCAATTAAATCGAACGGATATCGGATTTCTGTTCAGGTGGACTGGCTTAAAAAATAAACACTCGATCCGTATAATTTTGAGATGAGATGTTGCTGGATAAGTGCTCAATGGTTTGCAAAATATAATGTTTTCAATCAGTGCACAAATGCCGCTGGCATTTAGACATTTGGTATTATTTCCAGTCACAAATAACCGTTTCCTTTAATCCCAAGGTGATATTTGAAAGGGTTGAAAGGACTCATGTTTCCCATTATTGTTTGTTGCATTACATTTTGCAATTATGTTGTAGTCTCAAAGAGTTTGGCCAAAGCTCTTTGCAAAGATGGAAACATTTGGCATTCAAAAATTGTTAAAGGTTGGAGCAAAGATCAAAGTCCTACTTTGTTCGAGTAATCATTTGATCATGACGATGGAGTTGCATCCATCCAGTTCTTCCAAGCAGCATTGCATTTTATTTTAATTCCAGGTTTAGCCAAATCATATGGATGGTCACTCAGTGCGTTTCACACATTGAGGTTAAAAACAAAACATTTACTGTGGAGTAAATTTAACCCAATCTAATTCAATGGATACAACTCTATATGCAGATACATTTATCAACTCCATTTGTGTGGGTTTAGTATAGGGAATAAACAGCATGAGAAAGCGGCGAGAGATTAACACAAAATGCAGAGAAAAGCTTATCCCAAAGGCTATAAGTCTCAGGTACAATATACATGCCATTGAGGGCTATTTTGTCGATTCATTTTTGCACAGCTTTTGTAGATGTATGCTGTATGTTCACACACAGTATATGTATCAACAATAATGATTGCAATACAAGATCATATAATGCATCACATAATTAGATGATCAATTTTAAAGAGATTTATTTATAATTGTGTATATGGACATTGTGGGTATATTTATCCACTTCACCCTTTTTCTGTTTCATAGCTTCATTGGTGGGTATTGCTATTTGAAAATAAGAATGTTGCACGATAGTTTTTTAAAGCTTATCTTTTTAATGGAAAATGATCAGCCTCCCAAGTTATCGTCCTGTACATCTGACATGGCCCACTGTATGGATTTGGAAACAAAGTCTGGACCAATCTTCTCTTTTATCCTTATCATCTTCTGCTATCTCCTCAACTTAAATCTCCGATCAGCCTTCAGGAGGATGAGATGGGGATGAGAATCTCCAGTGTCTGGATCATGGGAGATCCTCACAGTGTTCAACGCTAGCATTCCTGTTGTTATTGAGAGGGTTGTTTTATTGTGGCTCATCAATTCCTGCTGCCAGGAGATTTTGTGTACACTGTAACAATGAGGCTTACTTTTTCTCTCCTAGCCTCCTGCTACCTCTTTTCCTCTTGAACTTGTGGTTTTCCACAGGGCCAGGCGAAGGTGTTTGCGTTGCTGGAGGGTCTAGATGCAATGCCTGGAGATGTGGAGGTCTTCATTGTTCTGGAAGGGTCCACCTTGCTCCACTTCGTCAAAGCTCTGAGCGATGTCATGCTCTGCTTCATAGTGCCTGGTGTGTTTGCGTGTGTTTGTGTTCGGTAAAGGTGTCGCCCTGTTAGTCTTTCTTTTAATGTTTCATTTTCCAGTAGTAGTTTATTACGGCTAAAATAAGGATAAAACCTCACCGTTGTCCTAGCCCTCGCCTTCACTGACTTTCTGTCTGCTCTCACCACTTGGAATTTACAAGCTTCGAAAAAAAATACTTCAGTGATTATTTTCACCGTCAGTGTGTTTTATACCTTCATGTCTTG
>OOFH01053395.1:0-10075 GCA_900323355.1 Merlangius merlangus | reverse complement strand
TTTTCGCGGTTATTCAGCTTCTTCTTCTCCTCCAGAAAAACACGACCGCATTGCATTGTGGTATACGGGAGTAACATGTAGGGAACATCGTATGCACCCTATTTTAAGTCCACTATATAGTGCCCTATATAGTGGACTACTGAGAATTCGAACACCCTACAAAATGGCGTGCACCCTATTTAGTGCACTCAATAGGGTGTAGGGAACGATTTCGAACACAGCTTATGTCTGGGCCCTTAGTGTAATTTGAGAAATTCATCCCTGCCGGCGACTTTCATTGGTTTAGGAAATATGGGCGGAACTATTTTGTCCCGCCCACGGACGCTCTGGCATCTACGGATACGAATACTTTTGCTACACATTTACCACCTAGACGTGTTGCAAAACTACCTGCAAAAAAACCCACATCTGAGACTTGCAGGAGCAGATTCGAGCAGTTGTAACATGGATTTGTGCTCGCTCATTTAAATGCTGAATCAACATAGTGTTCTTTATCATTTTATTTGTGAGGAAATTTTCACAGATGTGCAACTTCTGATGCATTAGTTCAAATTTAGCAAAAGGATTTGTGCAACTGTAACACAGATTTGTGTACTCGTAGACCCTATTTTGTGTTTACAATGGTAGAATATAATATTTACGACTACAAATGTACTGTTACACATTTGTGACTTTAGAGTACACATGCAAAATAAATATATACGACTTCAAATTTACTGTGACTTTAGTGTACACATTCAAATTCGGAAGTTACAGGTGCTAAAGACTTTTGCTACAATAATACCTTCATAGATAAGGGGTGGAAAACTCCTGCTACAGTCGTTGGCCGGTGCAAAGAGCCACGGTCGTACCTGGTGAAGATGGACAGCGGTGCAGTGCTGCGTCGCAACCGGAGACACCTACAGGCCTTGCCGGGGTCTGCAGATTCGTCTGAAGAACAGCAGCTGCGGGCTGAGAGACCTACACCAATGCCAGGCGGGTCTTCTCCTGCGGCCAGTCCTGCCCTCAGCGACAAGCCAGCAGACCAGATTTCACCAGACCGAGCCGTGGGGCATGCATCCCCGCATACACCGCCGGGGGGGGTACAGGTGACTTCCAGAGGTCGTGAGGTCAGACTTCCTTACAGGTATAGGGACACTTGACTCTTAGGCCTGCTTTAATACACTTATGATACACTTCAAATTAAAGCAGGGATTGGTTATGTTATTAAGTTGTAATGTTATTGAAATGTTATTGTTGAGTTAAGTCGAAATGGTATTGAAATGTTATTGTTGAGATTTTGATTGTTCTCATGCCGACATACAGTTGTTATAAAAAAAAAATGCACTTTTGAGTTACGAAATGGAATTGGACTGTATGGCTGTTGCCGAAGTCGGAAACCCATGGACTTTTTCAGAGAAATAGGGACAGCAACTATTGAGGGCAGAATAATCCCTATGTTGCTGTGGATGGCGGGCAGTCTACCCCAAAATCCTAGTTCTATGTGACCCTGTTATGGGAAATTATGCCTGTTCTGTTTGGGTAATGCATGGGATATCTCAATTACTTAAAAGGAGGAAATGTAGTGATATATGCATGTATGGGCCACCATACTACCATGCCTGTGACGTCATATCCTTGTTTCCGGAAATAAAGGACTTGTTCTATTAATGAAACCTACACGGTAGTCACGGTTAATGCCTCCGCACATGACACATGGTTGACTTTGCCGTCGGTGTGTTAATGTGTGTATTAACCGATGTAAGTCGCTTTGGATAAAAGCGTCTGCTAAATGCCCTAATTGTAATCTTGACTCTGCGATCCCTGTGTATGCTACATTCAATGTAGATTTACTGCTGATAGGTTGTCAAGTCATGTTCTTAGCTTATAGGTCATTGTTCGTCAGCCAATATAGCGCAAGGGGCCACATAGAACCTGATAATGTAATAAATTCCCGATAATGTAATAACCCCAATAATATTTATGACGGTTATTCAACTTTTGACCCATTTATCAGTTTTTCAAAAATAGTATCTTTGGAACCCTTGGGCCAAGCCGAGTTCAACACGTCCTATGACGTGATTTTTTTCGCCACATTGGATTTTCCACCACGTTGGATTTGAGCAAAAACCTTTAAAAGGCCAAAGTAATGGCTAAATTATTACAACATTGGGGAATTATTACATTATAAGGTTCTGAGAAATTAAGGCTAACCTGATAATGTAATAACCTCCCATTAATGTAACACTTTATTACATTATTGGCAAAGAGTTATTACATTATTGGGAAATGCAATTTATTACATTATCAGGTTCTACAGGCCATCATATGAAAATCTACGGCAATGTTTCAAATCTGACACATTGCCGTGCTGTACTTGGATTTCATTCTATAATTCCTAGACTTTGCATTTCTATTATTTCATCATTTGTTGGATTATCCAAAGCGAAGTCAACCGGTTCACCACAGATGGTATATTTCCACTAGGGCTGCTTGATGGCCAAAATGATTATCACGATTATTTTGATCAATATTGATATCACCGTTATTTACGACGATTATTTATTTGATGAACGTAAACATAACACTGCTTTAACATCCGTGATCCATTGTGCTACATTCCCGCTAATATATAAATCTTTGCATACATAACACCAATTAAATCAACAGGGCACACATTTTACAATGTTTAAATTGTAAAAGATTTCTGTTAAACTTGTGAATAAGGTGTTTATTCATGTGACCTCATAGAAGTAAAGTAAAAATGATTCCACTTTATTCATTGTACCCATATGATGAGTTGAGTGTAGACAAGGCCTGGAACAAGGCCTGGAGGTACAGCATTTCAACAGGCAACAGTCATTATCACCCGGATGTTCAGTATGTATGAAACTTGTTTTACATGCACCATTTGTCATGATCAACAACTCTCAAATTGCAACCCATACGGTCTGACCATTTTTACTTAATGCGATGGCTAAAACTTGACCAAACACCCACAGATAAACTGCTTTGGTGCCAGAAGAGGTAAAAGCTGCGAACTCGTCACAAATGTTAGCCCATACCCATCAGGCAACCACCATACTCATACGTCATACAGTCATACAGTAGGACATGGTTGCTTGCGAAATATTTATCTTTGGTTTTGTTTTAAACTTCTTTATTTTTCTTCAACTTTTTGCTTCTGTTACTAAAATAATAGCATAATTCAGTTAAAATATATAAATCCAATGTTTTTTCAGTTTCACCAACCTTTTTTTGAACATTCTACTCTGCTCTGAACTCAAGTCCCGTAAAAGGCCCTCGGAGGAATTTAGGTCGTTACTGTTATCAATTTGCACCACAAATCTAGATTCTGCAGTTTACTTTAATATCATATGAAGGGATAATTTGATAGTAACCAATGTTTAGAGCTCTGCTATGAAATACAGATGTTGAGTGGTTGATATGTCTGAATGAATATTTCCTGAGCTCTTTAGCCTGGAGCAGCTGGAATTAAAAAACAATGGGCTTGAATGGCTCTTATGCTGCTTGGCTTCTGCTTCTAGTTTTGGATGTAAATTAACAGAGGATTGTGATGCCGGACACTGCAATGATAGCCACTTGGGATCACAGTGTTCAAGATATGTATGGTCTGATGCACAAAATAGCTTCCGTATTGGTCATAAAAATTGTGTTTAAATAAATGGCAATCAAAAGATATATTGTACAACTGCTTAAATTATTACTCAAGTTATAACAGTTACCAACAACATCAGAAAAATAGCAATTTCTTTTTGGTTTTTGATTTGATCTGACAATTTCACTAAATTACCTTGCTAGACCCAAGGGATTAATTACATCATGCACCAGAAATAAATGGGCTTGTTAGTTTTTCTCCTGCAGGCCTGTTATGTTTTTAAAGCCAGCACAGCTTGTTTTATACCCCAGAATGTTGATTTACAATTAAATTATCACTTTTCCCACATGTCAAATGTGTCAAAAATAATGCATTCGTCTGGTGGCGACCCCCATAATCCTGAGATTTGAAACAAGAAACAAGACTGTGCATGCTCTGCAGGACTATGTTGTGTCCACCGTGCCAGTGCTGGAGGGGTTGCACCTCAAGAGCTTCTGCAGCATGGGGGGGCCAGGACTCATCATCATCGGCTCCAGTGAACTAGCCCAAAAAACCCTCAAGGTAAGTCAACCTGAGTGTGTGGGTTGTCTTTCGCATCCCAAACTAATTGTTTCCATGGTAACCAATATTCACAGACGTTTTTGATTGTCCAATTTCTCCCCTGATGCGAGGTATTCAGCATGTCGATGCATAGCAGATTCAACAGTGCAACCACTGATTGGCTACTTCAACAAGTGCAGAAAAACAAATCTGCCTACCTGTCTGTGAATCACTTCTTGTCCCCCGGTCACATACACACTCAGACGTCCAACGTCAATTATTGGCAACCAATTGTACCAAAGAATGCTTTACTAGTGTTACACAATGGTGCCAGTCTCATGTCTAATCCTATGGGATTGAGAGGAGTGAGTCGTCAAAGGTCATGAGGGTGGGGCCTGCCTCTAGCTCTTGGTTGTTGCATTGTAAGGCCCAATCCCAATTCACCCATTGGCCCTACCCTAAATTTTGCGCTTTCACGCGGAGGGGTGGGGCTGTCCCGGTAGTTGTTTCATTGAGGGGTAGGGCTAAGGGGTAGGGCTACATTTTCGATGGGCAGACTGGTAAACGTGGGTTATGATCTTGCTCCTGCAATACATCACAGAAAATATTTGTCTCCCCAAGGACGACCATTACGACAGATGTTATAAAATATAACAACATACAGTAGCGTAGGCCTGCGGCCCTATTCAGCTACGCACATCTCATGCAGGAGGCACATTTATTATTAAAAATAATGTTATTTATTTTTAGCTGTTGTAGCACTAGAATAGAGACATGGAAACGCATACACATACATTACACACACAGTAAGTGAGAACATGGTAAATGTATTTCCTTTCATACCGTGGCGGCTGGTGGTTTTTAAAGTGAGGGAGGAAGGACTGCGTGCTTGGTTGCCATTTGCCTGCATGCACTGTTAGTGGTGTATGGTGGCATAAGTATGTGAGACACAAGTTGTTTCAGGGTGTTTTGGGGAACTACAAAATAGCAGGGAGGGATAATTATGTGAATTGATACAAATCCACCGTGGCAGCATTGTACTCTGAAAGCTGGTGGGCAGCATGTCTTGGACTACAGGGTAGAAGGAAAGGATGCAAAGCCAATTAGTCAAATCAGGCCTATCTTGATTTGTAAAACTAAATAACAAAATCTGGGCCTAGCATCGGGTTTATTTTCAGCTACAATTGTTTTAAGAAAAATTAAGATACAAGACCAAAAGTGATGCCATTTAAAGTGCATGATGTTCTGAATCATTCACTAACATCCGTTCCACAAAATCAAACAGAATGGTATAAGTATCACTTAAAAGAACAACAAGAACATTATTTCACAACTATTTGCATGGGCTGTAAGCATAACATTGTTTGAGGCAAATGTGGATTAATGGATGTTTCAGATGGTTGGTCACGGTGTTAAGCCAATTAAGATTGAGTGACTTAATTTATAGATCAAATCAATCCTCCCCGCGGGCTCCGCATCATGGCCACAGGCAGCCCGGCCGCAGGCAGCCCGGCTGCAGGCAGGCTCCGCTGCTCGGCCATGGGCTTCGCAGCTCGGCCGCGGGCAGCCCGGCCGCAGGCTCCGAAGTCCGGCTGCGGGCTACGGAAACGCCAATGTAAGCGAACAGCCGCACTTTACCACAACGAACAGTAGCGCACTGCTCGGTGGAAACGAGTCATATGACTTAGGAAGTTTGTTGGTTCTCGTAGCCTAGACTTGAGGGGAAAACCCCTCCCTCCAGGCTGCTCCACAGCCAGGGCTCCTGCTTATTGGTTCATAGTGCATCCATGCGCTATGAACAGGCGTAGGCGGGATCCAGATCCCTTAGCTAGTCACACCCACTCAGAGGACTTTCCTCCTTTCTCCCATTGAACCCTTATTCACTGGCCGCCAAAACTTTTGGGGAAATTAATGGGAGTCCATGGAGGCTGAGGGAGGAACGTCCTCCCTGAAGTAATGTCAATAGGCGATAGGGGGTGCTAATGTCCCTTTAGCGAGGGAAATGAACATTACAAAGGCATTAAAGAAGTCATACTTAAGGGCATTTATTCATTAGTAGTCTGGGCAATCTACATTTTTTATTCTCAACAATGTTAAGGAGGATCTTTCTCCCTCTCCTCACTGGAGAAGCCTCCAGATTCATACATACTAGTATTTTGAGAGTATTGTTTTTAATCTTAAGATTTTTATATATTTTACTAATTCCTCTGCATACCACTTGATAGCGCATCGCGTACTACCAGTGGTACCCGTACCATAGTTTGAGAACCACTGTTCTAGGATATCTTATACAATCATCTAATGATTGTTTTTCATTATTAATCCTCTTCGTCCCAGGTGGGACATAAGGCCTCGACAATCTGCCTCCATCGGGACCTGTCTTGCGCTGCATGATGTGCCTCGCCCCATGTAAGGTTAATCTCCTTCAGTTCAGCGGTCACGGTTCGTCGCCAGATTGCTTTTGGTCGACCTTGACCCCTTTTCCCAGTTGGTGTCCATCTCAGTGCGACCTTTGGGATACGATCCTGGTCCATCCTGAGTACATGTCCCAGTCATCGTAATCGGCAACGTTTGATTTCCGACACAACAGGAGTGCACTTGGTCTTCCTGTGCAGTTCTTTGTTGTTCTCAGGCCAGAAGATGCGGCAGATTCTCCGGAGACATTTATTGTGGAAGGCATCGATCCTTTTTATGTTGTGCGTTGTCACTCGCCAGCATCCCGAGCTGTACAACGGCACAGATTTCACATTGCTGTTATACAGTCGGATATTTGTTTTGAGGCTGTACTGTTTTGACTTCCATGTAAGATGACGCCTTGCAAAAGCACCGTGGGCCTTCTCTAGCCTTGCTCTGATGTCCTTTGATGTTGAGTTGTCTTTGCTGACAAGACTTCCCAGGTAGGTGAACTCTTTGACATTGTCGAGGGTTTCTTCATCCACTGTGATTGTTGCATCTGGAGTGGCATTTATGCAGATCTTTTGTGTTTTTGAGGTCTTGATGTTGAAACCTGTTTGTTTTGCATACCGGTTAAGTCTGTCAGTCTTCTCCTGCAGGTGAGTGTATTTAGAGGAGAGAACAGCAAGGTCATCGACAAAGTCTAGGTCTTCGAGTTGGGAGAACAAAGTCCACTGAATGCACCTAGGTTTATCGGCCATTGTCTTCCTCGTTACCCAGTTGATTGCCATCAGGAAGAGAATGGGAGACATGGTACACCCCTGTCGCACACCTGACTCTACAGTGAACCAGTCGGATGGTATTCCATTGACAATGACACTGCACTCGAAGCGGCGATAGAACAGCCCCATTATTGTGACCATTTTTGGAGGAATTCCATATGCTCTCACGATCTTCCATAGGGTGCAGCGGTGAAGGCTGTCAAAGGCTTTCCGGAAGTCTATGTGCAGTGGGGCGTTCCATTCTACACACAGCCCCTCTCTCTCCTAAACCAGCCTGCTCCTGTCTCAGGTTTTGGTCAACAACAGACTAATTTCTTCCGAGTAGAATCCTACAAAAGACTTTCGATGGTATCGACAGCAGCGTTTTCCCCCTCCAGTTGTCACAGTTTTGGAGGTTCCCTTTGCGTTTGGGGTAAAATTGAATATTGGCTTATCAATAGTGACAAAATACAGTACTGATTTGGCGTTTATCTCGTTTTGGAATCAAACCCCTAGCTTGAACGGGTTACAAAAGGTACCTTGCACATAGCCTAAACATATACTGGCTTCATGTTAATGAAGATGATTAAAGGATGTCTTCTCAGGCTTACAAAAAGTCTATCACTCCCACAACCTGGCACAAATGAGAGATGGACCTATTCCACATAGTCAACTTGAAAGTTACCTTGCATAAAAGAAAGAAAGAGGTAGATCAAAATCTCTATATTTCCCTTAGTTTAATGTGACGCCTTGTGCGTCACACAAACTTTGGTCCAAAATACTTAGTCCATAGACATTTTGAATTGACTAATTCATTACCATTTATTTATTATTTATTACCATCAACGTATTACCATGTTTCCAACAAATTGGTCTGTAACCTTGTACATCTAATTATAATAATCATTATGTCAACATTTCATGAATACAAAACAAGGTGCATTTCCTGTTAATGTCAGCTTGTCATGACAGGGACATGCTCTGGTAATGCCATCCTGGTGAAGTTGTCATTATAAAGACATCCCAAACTAATTTAATGTTAGCTTGTCATGACCAAGATAACTTCTGGTAATGTCCCTTTGATTAATGTCAAATTGTCATAATCAAGACAACCCAAACAATCCTTTTCATAACAAAAACCGAATGACACTTAATGACAGAAGTAAGACAAACGTTTATGACATGTTCATGAGTATCATGAGTGTGTTCAGTGGCCGACTGCTGTCCCAGTCCAGCTCCACTAATAGATTAAAAAACTCTTTCGTCCCCCTGGCCATCAGACTGTACAACAGCTCCCAGTAAAGGCAGGGAGGACAACAACAATAGACATTTTATTTATATCTGTATTTTACACATCCATCTGCACTGTTTCTACTTTCATCTGTACTGTTTCACTCTTTTGCACTGTTCACCAACCGCCTGACCATCAGCACCGGATCCCCTCAGGGCTGTGTTCTTTCTCCTCTGCTCTTCTCCCTGTACACCAGGCCTATTCAACTCGCGGCCCGTGGGCCAAATACGGCCCATCTTATTTTTTTTCTGGCCCGCAAGAGGTTGCCTGCAGACCTAAAAAAAAAAAAAAGTTACAAAAATATATATTGTACATTGTATATGTATATATATTTTTTTAGGAAAATTGTTGCCTGCAAATCAGGTTTGCGTGTGTAATATGAATAATATTACACTGTGTATTACACACGCGGGCCATGACTTTTTCCATGAGGCCCTAGTCTCCATTAGCGTCATCAGCGAGGGTATTCTCTCAGGATTCTGAAGAGAATCTTTTTTTTTTTTTTTTGAGACAGCGTAGGGAAATAATCTGATTAGATAAGGGCTCTAATATATATATTATCGCGCTGGAGGCAACGCAACTGAAGGAAAGACAAATAAAGACGTATTTAGACATATGTGAACAAACTAATTAAAATAGATAGAATGAATGAAAAAAAGATATATATATTAAAAGGTATAAATTATTTATTTTATAAAAATAAAAATAATGTATTGTTCTGAAAGAATTCTGTTAAGAATTCTACGGCAACAGGATTACATCCGCTCTGTCTGCACCTGCCATTGGCTCAGTCAAGGTCACATTACATTTTATGCTTGCGGACCACGGAGAAACTCACTTTTGCTAGGCTAACAACAGCTCCAAGATGTCTCTTTCCAAACCAAAAAAAAGGAAGGTTGATGGTGAAAATCGCCAATTCAAAAGCGAATGGACTGAAAAATATTTATTTACTTTACCATCCGCCACAAGCAGTAAACCAGTGTGTTTAGTGTGCAACAAAGCCATTTCCGTGATTAAGGAATACAATGTGAAGAGGCACAACCACTCAAATCACATCTCGTTTGCTGCCAGTTGTCCCGCGGGCTCGGAGGAACGGAGAAAGAAATATCAGGGGCTGCAAGCATCTTTTGAACGGAGTCAAATGGCTTTTAGTCAGTTTTGCACGGAACAAGAGAGAGCCATGATAGCATCCCTGCGTGTAGCCTGGACTCTAACCAGACAGAAGAGGCCCTTTACCGACGTGGACACCATTAAAGACTGCATGCTTGCTGTCATTGATGAAGTGGTTATTGACCAAAAAGTAAAAGAAAGCGCCGCCCCCTGCAGGGGCAGGGAAAGTCGAACGCTGATCTGTTTGAGAGACTTTGTGCCTTCAAGACCAAGCTATCGATCTTCAAAACAGACCTGATCACAAAAAAACTGCTGCACTTCCCACAACTCCGTGCATTCATGAGCAAATCGCCACGGGGAGAAATAACGCCTGTCATGACA
>OOFH01053390.1:8052-18180 GCA_900323355.1 Merlangius merlangus | reverse complement strand
AGTACTGCGTGCTGCTCTTTTGCTGCTGCATCTGCGGCTTTGAATCCACGAGCAAGGAGCGTCTGATGGAGCACATGAAGGAGCACGAGGGCGACATCATCAGCATCATCCTAAACAAGGAGCAGCAGCAGCCGGTCCTCCAGCCAGCAGAGGGCGACGCAGCACAGTGAGGCCTTAGCATAGGATTTTTACCTCTCTCTATCGCTCTAGTCCGCCTCTTTCTAGATTTTTGTACACTGACTTGATGATACAAAAATACCATGAAGCACCTGCCTAGTAAAACACGGATGGCCAAATGTCTTGGCTCCCAATGCACACGGCTGCATCCCAAGTGATCTGTTTTCCTCGTGTCGTCAACAGCACGGTATCTACCATAACTTGAGCCAGTTTGTACCTCACAGAAGCAACCACACAATCTCTTCTCTATATGACATGGCATTTGTTTCCTTTGTATCTATTATCTT
This sequence comes from Merlangius merlangus, assembly GCA_900323355.1. Lineage (NCBI taxonomy): Eukaryota > Metazoa > Chordata > Actinopteri > Gadiformes > Gadidae > Merlangius > Merlangius merlangus. The sequence continues at coordinate 17,716 of OOFH01053390.1, read as the reverse complement.
TCACATATTGAAGGCAAGGCAGCTGTAGTAATTGCTTTTGTAATATTTAATGTATTTATCCGTTTTACCTCTGTCACTCAAGCCTAGTGGAAAGAATTTTCTCCTGCTATTGTTCAAGCTCTTTCATGCCTGGAGGTATGAATCTGATTTTCCTTCCAATATAATTTGAGGTTTATATACTTTGCATGTTCAGTCTCTTGTTATGCCGTTTAAACAGCCTTTAGTCCCGTTCGTTTTTTAGTAGGTTTTAGCTAACAGTTTCTAGATTAAAACTTATTTCACCATTCTTCAAGGTAATAATTTGTAATGAAACAAAAGCAAATGATAACACGGCCTTCAAGGGAAAGGAAAATGATCTGCTTTTCAAAGTGCTAATGCTCCTTGTTCTGGATAAGTTGGGCCCGTAGAAGGAATATAAGTGCCACGCGACCACTAACTCACAAGAACAACAATGGTGGCTGCCGGTAATGTGGGCGCCATCGCTGTTTTGAACATTGAGGATATTCGAAAAAGGGACCTGGGGGTAGTTAAATAATTGGATCAATCTGGCTCCATGGATCACCAACATTTTGTATTCTTTAACCTTGGTTGTGGACACATTAATGTGCTGTGCAAATTAGTCACAGGTGTAACCATTCACCCAGCATCTGTTACGTGTTCAGTTGCCATGGAAATAGCCCTGGCAACATGCAGCGGCACTTTCCCTTGTTTCGTTAATATAACGAGAGGGCCGTTGCAGTCGGTGATGTAACACCCTGATTGTTAGTAAAAGAAAAAGTGTATGAGACCAGTACTTCAGCTATTGCTGAAAGGTCTTAAAGCCAGAATTAAATATTTAAAGAGGAGGAAAATAAATACCAGTAGTTGTATGTATTATGGTTTTATTTCCCTTTTTTGTTCGCATAAAGTCTATTCATGTTCTCCAGCATCAGGGGTTTATTCACCAGCCCTCCCTCCCGTTGTTAGTATTCTCTCCCCCACACCAGCACTCTGCTGGATACTGCTAAGTTCAACTTAAATTCACCCCAGTGAGGTCATAAAGGTGAGCAATTCAGCCCAGGAGAGAATTCCAAATTCTCCCAAAATGTATTCCAAAATAAAAATGGAGAAAAAACTAAAACATTCTATTGGGTAAGTTAAAGGACTAGTGACATTTTAATTTTTTAAATGTCATTTGCAACTTCACCCGCTAAGCCCAAACCTGTAGAGCTGTCATGACTCAGGAGTCTACCTCCAGGCTAAAACTCGACCCACCATGATTCTAGACAAATGAGTGTAAAGGTTATGAAAATGGATTGTTGTAAGGGTGTTGGCAGTGTGTCACACTGTAATAATCTTTCAAACCTCACACGCTACTTGACATGATGTTTTGTTTCTTCGAGCCATTAACTGGACCTTATTGGTTTTACCACCACACCAACGGAGGTAAACGGAATTGAAATGAGAGCATCCATATTCATGCACACTCTCCCCTCTCTTCTTCTGATGTTTCATAATGGCTTGCTCAGTCTATCTCATCCATCTCGGCGGGCCATTGTGCAGGCAGAGTCTGTCATCACAGAGCAGATTATCGTTGGATGTCTTATCATTGTCTAGGATTCCAGGCACTCGGTTTTCTTTGAAAGAAACTGACAGTGTGTGGATATTTTCAATAAACAACCTTCAGTTTGAGTGAAGATTTTATTTATCTGGCGTAGACGGGGCCGTCCAGACAACCTCACCCTGAATCCAGTGTCCTGGCCTCCGTACCTCATTAGCCTCTCATAGCAACTCTGGCGATGAAATTATCATTGGATTTGGGTTCAGGGGGTTGTTTTCCCATGTTGTCCGCTTAAACTGTTGGCTGCTGTTGACTATAATAATTACGTATTTTCTCAGTTCAGGTGGTCATGGCCTTTTTCATGAGTTTGAATACTGATCATTTTGGAATGGATGATTCTGAAACCCTTTTTTTGTGTTGCAGTATTCAAAATATTGAAAGCGCCCACCTCCCCTTGGATCTTGGAATGCGTTTAATAGCCCCGCCACAACCGTTGTATTAGTGTCATATAGTCCTCAGGCAGTCCCAAGCGCAGTGGAAGAAACAATTTAAGTGCCAAATATGTCTTCAAATTTATCATTTATAACATAAAAATCTCTATTGTAAGCCACTGAATGTGAAGGGAAAAATACATTAGTTTTTTTTATTATTTTTGAACTAGTTGCCTTTTGGTTCATAAGTGTAACAAAGACGTATGTAGTCTGCTTTTGTGTCATACTACAGTTATTCATATTATAACTATTATTATTTGAAGCCCTGAATCGAATATCCCTCCCAGGCACCCACACGAAAGGTGAAAGGCTTTTGTTCCAATGAGTAATTATTGAATTGGTACTGTATTTTTGCTATGTATATACTGTAGTTTAATACTGTAGAATATTAAATATAAAACATTTTTTTCTTCAAAGAAGAAATAAAATACTTTTTTATGATTGTTTCAAAACACTACAGCAAATTTCTATAGGAATGAGTTCATCGTGTTTATTATTTTCATTAATTTTTACTTGTATTTAAGGGAACTGATATTTTAAGAAGAAAAAGAAACACACACACAACTGGGTGCGTTAAAACCAAAGGTGCTAGAGAACGTGTAAAAAAAAAGAAAAGAAAAAAAAAATCATGAACTCTGTGCTTGTCTGTTGACAAAAGTTTTGTATTTCAATATGGAACCTGCTCCCAAACCTTGATGTGATGCTTGCTTTGTTTTTATTTATTATTTTGGGAACATCATAGGCAGTATTATGTCGCAATTTTGCCATTGTATTTTGGTAATAAAGACTGGGAAATAGGAAGAAAAAGATTATATTGGTCGTTTTGTGTTGATTCATGAAAGTTTTGTGGGAAGGGCTTTAACTAACAAAAACCTGCACTAGAAAAAAAGTCCTTCTGAAATGCTGCTTCGAAAACAAGGTCTTCCTACTCTTGTAGGTCCTGTCACAGCTGGGCCAAACAACGCTGAGCCCCTAAATGAAGGTTGTAAAACCTTCTACAAAAGGCTTTCCCTAATCGTCATTGTGGTGTGCGTAACCCGACAGGACATGCATGTTTCCAGATGGTATGCCTGTCTCTGAGTTTGTTGTGAGATTCCCATGCTCATATGCGAGTAACTGAGGTAGAGGGGGAAAATTGAGAAATGCCATGTCTTGACATTTTTAAACATTAGTTTCGACCTTGCATTGCGTCACCACAACTCCTCCTCTCCAGCCTACCAACCCGTCTGCAACGGGTTGCATTTCTAAAAGTCTGGTCCAGCAGACATAGTCCTGGGGTCCACAACATTGAGACAATTACACAGAGAGATGGAGGGGGTTTAAACAGACTTTTTTTCTGTTTCTGTGAGGCGTACAGACGGTACCACCCGAGGGTAGAAAATACCCATTGTGTGTATTTATTAGTGATGTGGAGCTGCAGGGTTTGGGTTGGGTCAGTGGGAGGGCTGGAGCTGAATTGCATAAGTTTCTGCAAGGCTTTATCCAGAGTTCTGCATAGTCTGAAATCCATATATGTAGCAGACGGTGTAAGACTGAGGGTTTTATATGCACATATTTATAGATATATTACTCTCTTGTTTAACCAAACATTCCCATAAAAAAGCCATCACTGTCTGAGTTGAATGGCGTATCTTTTTAGTGTTTGCAATAAATCCCCTTATTACTTCCACCTCTACTACAATATGTCCCTCATCAAGATCTTCTATTTGTATCATTATAGCAGCTGGGTTTATGTTCTGAAAAATAAACAGTCTTTAAGGTCCCCTCGAATCTCTAAAACTAGTTGGTATTAAAAATAATGACTGAAAATGATTCCGCAGCACATAAACATTATTACGCACATCAGTACAACATGTGCCAGTTCAGTCAGTGAAAGATTGTAAAAAATAGCAGTGTGAGGGCTTCAGTTATTCATTAGGACGCACACATAGGCTTCTGTATTGAAAGCACTGCTAAATATTAAAGTAGAACTATACTATAGTTGATCGATCCTCACCAGATAAAGTGTACGTTTGCGTGGTTCTTTCCTTCAATGTGGGGCAAAGTGCAGTTTGTTTTTTTCCAACCACCTTTCTCTTTCTGCTGAATTCCTTTCATTTGCATCAGTTATTTCCTCTATTGGAAGCAAAGGTTCAGAGGTCAATAGCTTTTTTTCTGCGTTTCTGAAAAAAATGAGTTTGAATTATGTTTTTGTCGGCTGTATCCAAAGCGAAAGGTATATTCTTCTATGTATGTATGCAATCTTTTATAACTCTGATATAAAGCATAGACCAACGCAATGCAACAACACTCGCCAAACACTTCCAATTTGTTTGGAGGTTTAAACAACGTGATTTGTTGCGCCCGGGTCGATCAATGTTTGAAAGTTATTTTGTTAGGACGTCGTTTTTGGACCTTATTTAAACCATGATGTTCATTTGACGTTATTCTACAACCTGAGTTTAACAATCTATTAATGGTCATTATACTTTCTCTCCAAAGCAAAGAAAGTCTTAATGCTTACCAGACCAATTCATTATAGCACTATTTAATTAGTAGTTAGCTTTGATCAACAATGCTGAAAATCTGCCCATTTTCATATACAGTTGTGACCAAAATTATTAGCCCCCCTTGTGAAATTAGACAAAATTCTTGATTTCTCCATGGAAATGGCCATTAACAACATGTGTTCATATTGTGGAAACAAATACGCTACAAAGACAAAAGTTGACAAGTTTTATTAGGATATTTTATTGATACAATGAGTTGAAACAAAAAAGGGCAAAAACGAGAAATCCAAAAGCCTTCCCCCTTATCATGAGCCTCCACTATCATCTTTCTGAGCTCAAGACTGATTTCCTTTGTCTTTGGCATGGTGAGTAAAAGTAGTCCCTCTCAATAATGTGTTCAAGTGCCCTGTTCCTTGGAGTCCTTTTATGCTGATTGAATGTTCAGGTGTTGTTAGGAAGCCAATTGACTGAACAGGTGTGGTTTGAAAGCTGTTTGGTTACTTAGGTGTGTTTTGGAAGGCAAGAATTCAAATGGGGGGAAATATTATTGACCACCCCATCATGGGGGCTAATATTTCTGAAATCCCAATTTTTCTCTATATTTGATATAAAGCAAGCCTTAAATGTTATTTTATATTCCAAAATGTACCAAAACTACTAAATAGCACTGGTGAATGTTTGATTATATCGAGTTTTATCAATGCTGCAAACATTGGGAAGAATTTTAGGGAAATGTTCCATAATTCCTGGGGGGCTAATAATTTTGGTCACAACTGTATGTATGTGTATGTTTGAGGATCCATGACCCACGACTGGACTGCAGAATGTCAGACCACTGTCTGTGGTTCAACATGACGCTCAATAGCTCAATGGAGACAAGCTTTGGTTCAGAACAAGGTTTCCTGTTTGTATTCCTCTAACCTCCTGGGTTTTCCCCTCTGCAGGAGCTTTGACAAGCGCCTGTGGAGCCACGTGGACATCAGCCACGGCCGCCCCCTCAGTAACCAGGCCCTGGCTGGAATCATCAAGAGGCTGCCCACCTCCGTGGACCTCTCTTGGACACCTACTGCCCATAGGCAGATGCACTGCCTGCTCACACGCCTGCCAGGTAGGGAACACAGCCCTCACTCAGGTAGGGAACACAGCCCTCACTCACTCAGGTAGGCAACACAGCCCTCACTCACTCGGGTAGGGATCCCAGCCCTCACTCACTCGGGTAGGGAACACAGCCCTCACTCACTGGGTAAGGAACACAGCCCTCACTCGGGTAGGGAACACAGCCCTCACTCGGGTAGGAAACACAGCCCTCAATCGGGTAGGGAACACAGCCCTCACTCACAGAGGTGGACCAGGCAGGTCCACCCCGTGACAGTTGTCCTGTGTGTGGGGGATGGTCCACTCCGTGACGGTTGTCCTGTGTGCGGGGGATGGTCCCACCCCCTTACGGTTGTCCTGTTGCAGGGCTCCGGGAGCTGCGTGTGGCGGGCCTGCCCTGGTACGGCCTGTCTGCCCTTGTGTCCCCCACCCTGCCCTGCCTCAGATCGCTGGACCTGCGCTGGTGTGAGGGCATTAAGGACGTCCAGATGAAGAACCTCATCCTGCCACCTGGTGCGTAGCTCACTCACTCCCATAATTCACTCACTCACTCGCATAATTCACTCACTTTCTCAATCACTCAAATAATTCACTCACTCACTGGAGTTGGTTGATTGTCCCTGAGTTCCATCCCGTTACAATGATGGTCTATGGCTCTCCCTGCTCCCCCTCAGGCCTGGGCTCATCCCGCAGCCGCCTGAGGAACATGTCGGAGCTGTACCTGGCGGGCCTGGAGGTGACCGACTCCACCCTGAGGCTGCTGCAGCGCCACCTGCCCCAGCTGGAGCGGCTAGACCTGGCCCACTGCACGGCTGTCTGCGACACCTCCATCGCCCTGCTAACCGCCGCCGGCACGCACACCCGCCACAACCTCACCCATCTCACGCTTACCGGTGGGTGACGCACCCAAACACAGACCTGCGGTCAGCTTCACAGGACGCACCCAAACAGACCTGCGGTCAGCTTCACAAGAAGCACCCTAACACAGACCTGGGGTCAGCTTCACAGGAAGCATCCAAACAGACCTGGGGTCAGCTCACAGGACCTAGGCGTCCAGACCTGAGACGGTATTCAATTGCGTATTAAATTGCTACTCAAAGATGTGATTATACTTCTAGAACGTTTGTCATGTCGGATACAACAGAGCTAAGTTTGGAAGGCTTTAAAGGATCTCATGAGTCGGACTGTAATGGCACGTAACATCCCCCCTCACCGTGGGCCTTTCCTCCTCAGCATTTTATTCCAGAGGTTACCATCTTGAGGTATATCTTATTTCTTTACCTCATTGCTCTTGTAATCTGATCCTCAAGGTCAACCTGATCTCGCTAGTCCCACGTGGTTCTCTGGGGATCATCGCTGATCACCCAGCCGATATCATGGGACCTCACCCAATTGACCATAATAAAACCTGGACCCGAACCCGTTGGGGTCCTGGGTCGAGTCTCCATAGGTTGGGTAGACCCGTGATGACATTTATAAGGTTCCATCCATAGCACTGCTATGTAACACTTGATGGAGAAGGACTTGTCTTAGACTTTGGTTTCCTCTAAAACAAGTCTCCTATTTGGGGCGGGCCAGAAGCACCTAGACGTCGCCAGGGAAACCCCATGCTGGTTTTGTGGCTGGATGACCTGGACCCACAACACAAAATGCTGCAACCATTACCATAGAAAGTCTCTTGCAACGTGGCCTGTTTTTCAAAGAGTACTGTGAATGAGTATCTCCACTGACCTGAGCTGTGTTTGCAGGCTGCAACCGGCTGACGGACGGCTGCCTGCCCTACCTGAAGCGGCTCTCTGCGCTGGAGCTGCTTGACCTTCGGTCGTGCAAGGGCGTGAGCCAGCGGGCGTGCAGGGCCTTCATCTCAGACCTGTCACACCTGGTGCTCTACTGCATGATGGAAGACAAGCTCATCCAGCGCTACCCCTAAGGAGCGTTTCTCAGCAGGCACAGCGTCCTCCTCCTCCTGTTGCAGGGGAGGGTCGCCACCGAAGCCTGTTTCTAGCGGACCAACAGACCCGTCTCCTAGCCTGCAACCCCAAGAGGAGAATGGCTGCGTTTGTAAATGTTTTTTCTCTGTGAAGCTCTTGGGTTCTTTCTGCTGGGATCTTTTTTGCCTGGCCTTCATGTTTGCGAGTCTTTGTTACATTTCATTTTTAAACGTTCTTAAAAAAAAAAAAACACTAATAAAGTGTAAAGAGAATACGGATTGGTTTGAAGTACTTTTCTTTTATGTGCACATAGTAACACAGCCTTCGTTTTTGAGGACATGAAATAGACTATTGACAGACTATAGACCATTGATCATGGTAAGTGAAGCCTGGAAAACCCCTTCAAAGCTGGAGAATTCTGAACGGCATCACTGATCCCTCCTACATTGTAGCCAAAAAAATGCATGTCCCTGTGAACTATGAGTTTGATTTACAAAAGTTTTATATAGTTTGACGAGGTGCAAAGCAGCAGTCAAGATTGACGGACAAGATTGAAAGATAATTAAGTTAAATGTCCATTTAACAAATGTTAGGGTAATTAGACCAATATTCTGCTCACCACAATATGTTATATGGAGCAATCTTTCATATTTATGAAGACATATTTTTAGAGATATATTTATTATTTAACTTATACTTCCATGGTCGGTAAACAATGCGACAGCGATCGCTCAGACCTCTCGCTTATGCTAGAAAACAAGAATATTTCTGCATCCGGTACGTCATGAACTACGGTGTGGCTAGGCTCCCATTATGCGGAAGCAAATCTGTCCTTAAGGTTGCCCTTTGACATTGAGCAGTTTTCATAGGAATGAATGGGCGCCATTTTGGAATCCGCTGTCCATTCTATAATAGGTCCATGGTTCCCCCCTGCGCCATTGAGCAGTGTTCATAGGAATGAATGGGTGGCCATTTATCAGTCTGTGGTCCATTCCTTAATATGTCCATGGCAAAACCAGGCTTGGCAGCTGGGCACTGGTGGATTTTGTAAGTTTGCTCTGCTCCTTGGGGCTTGGTTGAATTGGATGAGACACCTTCTGAACGCTCCCAAAAGCTTCCAACACAGCTGATACACTGAACAGATTTGTTCCAGAACTCGTTGAAAATCTCCCTAAACGTTTTAGATGGCCTACGGTTGGGCCAGTGTGTTCGACGCTTTAGCCTACAACATCAGCAGCAGCAGTGCACAACACCCTGTCTCACTGAGGCAAAATCACAACATCCTTACAGACACAAATGTAGCCACTGTGCAATACTCAAATAAAAAAAATCAAATACAAATAACTTTCACTTTTTCGCTACACTATGCTGTCCAGTAGCCATGACGTATAATTTGACCACAAAATGTTATGAACCTGGCCAAATGGCATAGCCTACGGGTATGGGACATTAGGTGTCAAGTTTTTATTTTATTTTAAAATTAATTATATTAATTAAAATAATGTGGAGTGCGGTAAATGACGAGACAAGAGACGGAGATGGGTCGAGTCGGCTTTACTCTCCATTTCAATTAAACAAGTTATTCCAGCATGAGTTCTAAACGTAATTGCCGCAAACCAGAACTGTCGTAAACAGGAGCTGTTGGAAACCTAAACCGGAACTGTTATCCCAAAACCCTTTTCCTTAAAAGGTACAGTCCCTTGGTGAATGTCTTATCATTGTAGTTGTGGGTCACCACAGTAATAAAACAATGGACGAGACGGGAGCCCAGGTTAAGCGGTTATGCAACTCTTGCGCCCCTTACATCGCACGACTACGAGAGTTGCCTTTAAAGAACACACATGACACCAAAACACTCAATATAACTAATTAACGTAAACGTCTCGGTGACGGTTTTGGGAACAATAACTCAAACCACACAGCAACGCTAACCCCACCCAAAGACAAACAAACCCCACACAATATCTCTGCCGGACCTAGGAGGGTGCCAGAGGTCCAATTTGCAACGGTCCTAACCCCCTCCCCCCCCAGGATCCCTTGCGGCACCCTGAACTCGGTGACCACGCCCACGGTCGCCCCAATATAAAACATACAGGCACACACAAACAGACAGACACA
>OOFH01053384.1:10226-20634 GCA_900323355.1 Merlangius merlangus | reverse complement strand
GTAACTGCACTTGGCCTCCAATCAATTTCTGGCAGGTGAAAATGCACATTTTGTGTTGTAATGGTCCTTTAAAAGAGTTCCACACTGTCCTGTGAGCTGTAGTGTTTATATATGAAGCTCAAGAATGAGATCAAGTCATATTTAGGCAGAAATAACCATTCAGTAACTGCACTTGGCCTCCAATCAATTTCTGGCAGGTGAAAATGCACATTTTGTATTGTAATGGTCCTTTAAAAGAGTTCCACACTGTCCTGTGAGCTGTTTTTATATTATGAAGCTCAGGAATGAGATCAAGTCATAGGCTATTTAGGCAGAAATAACCTAACAGTAACTGCATTTGGCCTCCAATCAATTTCTGGCAGGTGAAAATGCACATTTTGTATTGTAATGGTCCTTTAAAAGAGTTCCACACTGTCCTGTGAGCTGTTTTTATATTATGAAGCTCAGGAATGAGATCAAGTCATAGGCTATTTAGGCAGAAATAACCTAACAGTAACTGCATTTGGCCTCCAATCAATTTCTGGCAGGCGAAAATGCACATTTTGTGTTGTAATGGTCCTTTAAAAGAGTTCCACGCTGTCCTGTGAGCTCTAGTGTTGATATTATGAAGCTCAAGAATGAGATCGTCATATTTAGGCAGAAATAACCACTCAGTAACTGCATTTGGCCTCCAATCAATTTTTGGCAGGTGAAAACTGTTTGTTACTTTAACAGAGTATTGTTTATGCCTAGAGTGCCGTAGGCATAAACAATAATATTAGATGTACAAAACAGACCAAACATGGGAAGCAAATAGCCTACTACGTAGGGTCCAGGTCAGATAAAAAACAACGCAGTCACGATTGCAAAAGTGATAATTTCTTTATCGAAAACACACCCGTAAATCACATTCATTATAGTATAATTTCCAAAGACAGGGCTTAACAAAGGCATCACACATACCAAGCACATACTGTTGTCTATCACGTAATTGCCTTGCCTTATTTCGCTACAAACTACACTTCTTTTGGCCACAGTTGTGATAATTACGTAACATACGTTAAACTTTACAAGACACATTCCTTTGATATAATTGCGGACGTACAGTTGAGTGTGTATATGCATATGATGACCGTTTAATCTAAAGAAAATCAGACGTTTTATAGCGCTACAGCTCAACGGGCTGCTGTGCGCGCTCCCGCGGCCGCAAATCAGTTTTTGGCAGCCGATCACTTTTGGGCACAACACCGGGACATGATGTAAAAAAAAATGTGTCCGGGATTTCAAAATCGTCCTGGATTTTATTAAAGCCTCATAGGCTACATGTACGCATTGAATTTGCGTTGCGTTCCTCTGGGTCGTTCACAAACTAGTTAGGCTACGCCCTCCCGAGTTCTGTTCGGTTTGCATTGGTGGAAGTGAGTAGGGGGAGTTGTTAAGTAGAGCCTCAGATTGGACGGTTTGACTTTTGACTTTTTTTTCCCCCCATTATTGTTTTATAGGGACACACATTAACAGATTTCTCCTACAGGGAAATGATAAAGTTCTATCTAGGCTATTGAACAGAAAGGAACACTTAGCCTACTTGTGCACTTTACCACAGCATTGGCCTACTGAATACCACAGATGTATTTTAAGGATTGGACTGAATGCCACATAAATTATGTTTTTGAACCTTTGCAACGTTTAAAAGTTCAGGGAAAAGTATAGGCTATGTCTACTGGTGTTGCTTAGGCCAATATCCTTTTGAGGCAGTGCAGTACACTCGATGGCAATGGTTGAATTAATTATCGTCCCGCCTATCTAAAATTACCGTAATACCTAAAGCAAAGGCGAATGCCATTCTTCACTTTTTATATTTATATATTTAGCCACTTATTCATGCCAACTGGTATACCTTAATTCTCAAGTTATCCACATTCTATAATCTCAAACCCTGGCTAGAGATTTGGTCATATTTCGGTAGCTCCCATAATATGTCCATATATTAGAGAAGTAGGGTGAAAACTGTTACCAGGTTACCACCCAAACGAGAACAGTGGCGGGGCGGGAGACGTGATGAAGATACCGGATTTGTTTATGGATAAAGTGAACTAAGTGGACATCGCTTTGAGGTAATACCTAAATAAACAACATTTTCTATAGCCTATCATTTCCCGTCTAGATGGTAGGTGTTGTGGCTCAGACAGCGTCATTCCAGTTTGGAGGGTTGGTTAGTCCCCTTTAAGTCGATTAAGACTGCCACACATTAACTACAACATCATCTTATCAGCTTCACCCAACACAACGCTATCCAAATATATATATACGTATATATCTGTATATATATATATATAGATATATATATATATCTATATATATATATATATACGATTATTTACGATAACAGTGAGCTCGAAGCCAGGCAGTGGATTATAGCTACTCGTCGTGAATAATGACAAAAGGACAAGCAAGTCAACGCCTGAAGGTATAACGTTAGTCTCTGCAATGTTTTGATCAGGTAGGCTATTTACAAGAAGAGAAACTGATGGTGTTATATTTCATCCAAGTTTTTATTTATAGCATTAGTGGATTCCAACTCGTGTTTGACACTATGTCCTCCAGTTTAAAACTGATCTTAATCTCTCACACACACACCTGCCAATGCACTCCAAGCTATAAATACGGCTTTATATGTCTGGGGTTATAAGAGGATCCAAATGGTGTCATCGTTAACAGGCATGTTGTATTTACGCTAATAAAATGCATGCATTATATTATGAGAGCATTCCTAAAATGTCGATCACTATTTTAATTGTATGTATTTATTGGCAATCAGTATAGTCCTAGTAACGTTTGAAATTGATTATTCATTTTTTATTATAGCTATCTTATCTTAATATTCTATCAAATGAAAATCATTTTGTTGCCTGAACATATTTTATACAATTGTTTAATAAATTAAAATGTAATACATATCAGTGAGGTATATATCTGGTCCACTGACATTATAGAAAAAAGAACCAAAAAATACTAAAATAGGCAAGACAATTTGCTGTGATTTGTATTGCATTGTACATCAATAATGTATGTCTTTGTTTTGTGTTTAACTACTTTTACAGACTCTACTTTTGAAATAAAATGCCTTAGCCTACAGCTAACCAGTAATATCTTGAAGTTGGAAGCAAGTTGGGTTGTTCTCCATGCAGCACACCCACCATGGGGTGATTCTTGATCGACTACGATTCATGATAATGAATCCCTGAAGGAATAACAAAAGGCTTATTTCACTTCCAACGGCATCCAACGACAGTGGCACTAGGAGACATTGGACCACGTCACTAAGTGCGGAGGTGGATGTTTCTGTCATGTGTGGGTGAAAGCAGTGCAGCCTTGGATCCATCGTGGAACCACAATCCGCCCGGGCGGCCAGCCTTTGGGCCGGAGACGTTACACACCAGCAACTACTCCCTGGTTCTGTTCATCCAGCTCAGCCTGCTTTCCTTCGACTTGTTCGTCAACTCCTTCAGCGAGCTGCTGAGGAAAGAGCCTGCTGTGCAGCTTGTGCTCTTCATGTAAGGCAATGCTTTCTGTATTCTGCTGTCAGTCTGCAGTCTGCTGTTAGTCTGTTTGTTAGTCTGATCTGTCAACATATAAAAGGTGGAAAACAAGGCTGTGAATGGTACTAATTTCAAACTCAGTTGTGTGATAAGCGTCATTGCATAGTCATGTCTGAAGTCTGGAAAGGAAAAGTTCACCTTGCTTTTTTGACAGATCTTGGGACCTCTTGACTTCTTTGGTGTTGTCTTCTCCTTCTATTCCCTTTTCTCCTTTCCTCTTCTCTATTGTCCTCTCCTCTGTTCTCCTTTATTCTCTCCTCTCCTCCGCTCTTCACCCCCTGCTTTCACCATGCTCTTCCTCTCATCATATCCTCATCCCCTGATCTCCTCTCTTCTCCTCGCTATCCAACAGTATACAGGACATCTCCATCCTGTTCAACCTGATCATCATACTCTTGATGCTGTTCAACACCTACGTGTTCCAGGTGGGCCTGGTAGCTCTGCTGCTGGATCGCTTCAGGGCCATGCTGATGTACTCCGCACTCTATTTAACACTAAGCATCATTCTTCACTCCTGGATCATGGTACTTCTTTGCAGACCCAAGACCAAATACATTTAGTCAAATTATATTTTTTATATATATAAATATAAATATTTATGCTGACTCTATTTATCGATGCATCTATTCATCCAGTTGATGTCATATTTCCAACTACAACAAGTGCTTTAATGTTTGTTGCTATTTTGAATCAATTTATACAGGTACAATTTGGTTGCTTTTTTTCCCGGTCTCTTGATATTAAGACATAACAATATACATAATAATATAATTTAATTGCTGCTAGTGTGTGTTCTGTATTGATCTATGAGAACGATTATTTCGTGATTATAATTATTATTGCTAATAATGATATTATTAATAGTAATATTATGATTTATACTTACAGAATCTGCGTTGGCTGAACTCTAACCGATTTATTTGGACAGATGGCCTACAGGTGCTCTTTGTCTTCCAGAGAGTTGGTAAGAAAACTAGCTTGCGCTTTGACAAGTGATATAAGTTATCGACGTATGAATGTGTTTCGGGGCATGTGTGGTTTTATGTGTGTGTGTATATATCAAGAAGTGAATTATTTGTTACGTCATTTACATTATGCAATCAATCAATTACAATACTCTCTCTTTGCACTACACTGTTTTTGGTGGTCAGCACTACAGAGTCTTTATCCAACCAATGGTACTTCGATCAATCTAGATATTGAGTAGAAGAGGAGTAGATGGCAAAAAGCACCGTATATAAAATTAGCAGGCTGTGAGTCAGATACAATTCAATTCAATGATATGGATAATATGGTGTACTAAGCAACAAGTGGAAAAAATGTAGCACCACTTTATTTGCTTTGTCAAAGAATGCTTTTTATTGCATTTTACTTACTTGCTATTTTCAAACAGAATAATTTCACTGCAGACACCATAAGATGATCAGAAGGAGAAGATTGTAGTTTGGGACGTCATACATTAGTGAACAAGAGGATGTCTTGTCTGTTTAAAGTTACAGACTTCAACGTGTTTACGTTCTTTTTCTTTTCTCAAACTTTTGGCCTAAATTAAAGTATTTATTGAAGATCACTGATTTATGTGCCTATTAAACTCCAATGCATCAATCAATATAATACAGTAAATTAACAATGGTGTTCAGAGTTGAGATGCAGAGGAGCTCATGGAACAAAAAAGAAATTCCTTCTAAACTGAGCACATTTAATGTCTCTTCCTGTTGCATTCCCTGAAGTGACATTCATTGTATCCTTTACATAGTTGCCATTTTGTACTACTACTTCTACAAGCGAACTACTGAGTACTTGGGGGACCCTCGACTCTACGAAGACTCATCATGGCTGCGGGAGGTCTTTGCTCGAGCCAGACAGTGAACCCTTGAGTGGCGGAAGGGGGGAAAGCCACCTTGTTCCAACTCAAGAGCTGCAAACAACACACTGGCTGGGAGGAAGTTAGCAGTGGGTCATTTGCAAACTATACACTGAGATTGGAAAAGGTAATCGATAAGGAAGACCAACACTGGGTAGTTGATCCATGGAGTGCAGTGGGCCAGAAAGAACTTGTTGCTCTTGTAGATGCCGTTATACTTGTTGACATGCTGTTTATGTCTCCACAGTACTCAATTTATGGTATACTTTATTGTAAATATTAGATATATGCCTATTGGAATTGTTTTATACAGATTGTAACGCCATTTGTGGTATCTTGTTTCACGTTCGTTAAATTGATCAGTCATTTCATGGCTAGACTGCCATATGCTACTTGAGCTAACAGTATTGGTATAAACTGACAAACTGTCCAATCTCATTCACACATCAAGTCGTCTTTCAATGATGTCAGCATGGACCACATTTTGTAATTAATAACTTTTCATACTTTTGCCCAGTGTAAAACTATCCCTTAAAAATCTTTGCACTAATAAGAAAAATAGGGATAAGTAGACTTGTAATTGTATTTTTATAATTATGTTTTTTCAATTGGTGATTTATATATCCAGCTATATAAAGTAATTATCTAATATACACAATAAAACAAAACACAGAATCTGATGCTTGTTCCAAACTCAACAAAAGAAAATGCTCAGGTTAATCAAATTTTCCTAATAAAACATAAAATAAAATAGAATATAAATCTTAGGGCTCTGGAGGGAAGTGAACTGAAGTGTTAAAGCTAACAAATTAACATGCATCCCACTCCTATGTCTAAGTGTTTCACCAATAATTTAATAAATTATAAATTATATAGGCACGTCTACATCTCTGTTTTTCACGTATTGTGGCCCTGTTAATTTCAATAAACTGAAGATTATGTATTCTGTTTTGTTTTTTGACATACTGGTTGGGTGTCTATGTCGTCCTTCTGAACTGGGGTTTTACGTGTATAAAGTGTGTTCAAAAGGCTGCATTTTGTATAATAAAAGAGACCAGGAAGCTGTGTTTTATACCTAAGCTTCCTGTGCACATGATTTTTTTGCAGGTTTGTGTATCTGAGAAGAAATTAATATTAAAAAATAATCTGAATGAAAATTTAATTTAATTTAATCGTAAACCACAAATCACTCTTTAAGCAATTCACAGTGGTTCAGATTAAGCGTTTTTTTGGTCTACATTCATTTCCCACCAATGCCCTATCCTTATCATGTCTTTCCTCGTTCCATAACAGAATATACTTTCCTAAGGTGGTCATACTTGGTTACAAGACGTTCAAAGAGTTGTATATCGACAAGGCTTTTGCATCCTTTCAGCAGGTCTCTGACAAATTGTAATTTCCCAGGCAACCTTTCTTTGGAAATGTACATGTCCATATTGTCCATGACACATTCCCAACGTTTCCTAACCCACCTAATGATTTCATTTTAGATGGTTTCCTGCCACCAATCCAATCCAAATTCATATTTTACTGGTTTAATCTTTTTAAACAAACCAAATAAATAAAAACAAATTAAACCAGATTAATTGAACTCTATAAAGACCCTTTGAGAGGCAGATAGGGGAGGCAATACCAGAAGAGGTAACAGCGGAGATTCTGAAACCTGTTGCAGAGGTCTTTTATCTGTGCAAGGCATGGTCTTATTCTATGTAAATTGGTACACCGTACCTATTACACAATGGCTCGGTTAGCTAAGATTTATGATTGTGTATCACCAGCCTGTGATAGATGTCGGCCTTCTCCTGCAAAACTCATACACATGTTCTGGCTTTGCCCATATTGGACAGAGACCTTTGGTACCCTATCTGAGATAATTAAGGAAAAGGTTGAACCAGATGCCCTCAGTGCACTGTTTGGGATCTTCCCCTCATCGCTTTCCCTCCCTACAACCAAAAAAGGTGTCTTAGCTTTGTCCCCCTACTGTCTAGAAGACTATAATGACCCATTGAAAGTTAACTGTATCTCCCTTTCATTCACACTGGATAAGAGATATATTTTATTTTCTGTTAGGCTTTCATTAAGAGGATGCTCCAAAATATTTTGGAAAATATCCCACTCATTTCGGATCGAAGGGTATCAATTTTGTGTTTGTTGGATTGTGGGTGATATTCTATAATATTGACCATTTTCGTATATCACTGACACCGTTCACTATTAGTTTTTCTCATTTTTTCAAGTTTTTTTTCAGTCAGTTTATGGTCATTTTTTATCTTTTTATTTTTTATACAATATCTTACTTTTTATAAATGCTTTTTTGTCACAACTCTCTGTTCCTGCAAAAACCTAATAAACAAAAAGAAAAAAAGCCATTCATAGTTAGAACATGTGTTTCAACTTCATGCATTATGGAGCAGATGTAGCCCTACAACAGCAATTGTTCTAATACCCGAAATGTCTTTACCTGCCAGATGGTCTATTATCTCCCATCAATTTGCTATCGGCTGGTCGCAGGTGTTTATGTGTGGTTGTCAGAGTCATACAGCATGGAAAACGATACACACCAACTTTCTCAAGCTAACCACTGTTTGCTGCAGCCTGAAATCGAACAATTCTTTATACCTGAAAATTACTGAAATATGTAGGGCTACATTATGTAGGACTATGTTATTATATTATATTATATATCCACCCCCTTCTTCCATTACATTGTTGATCAAAGCTCTGGTTCAACAGAGTAAAGCTTTCTTTAAATATCTTATCCTAATAATTGTTTATTTTATGATTTGTTTTTTGTTTTACATTTTACCTAGAATATATTATATAAGTAATTTTATAATAATAATAATAATAATAATAATAATAATAATTAATATAGCTTAATAATTAGGAACCTTTTTAAATTTGAGTTTGTATCATTATTGTGCCTACACATAACTCCGCGACGTCAGGGGGCGCTCACATTAGAAGGCTTCAAAATTAGCCGTATGGTTGCTACATTGCTAGCTATTTCCGTACCATTTTAACACCAATGGTGTTTTGGTTTTCACTTGTGCAACGTTAAAAACACTTCGTAGGTGTTTATTTTCTGTTTTCCAAAAATGTCTTACAACTACGTTGTAACCGCTCAAAAACCTACGGCAGTCAATGCCTGCATCACAGGTAAATATGCCGTTAAATTATTTTTTTGTTTTGATAAATATCACATCAGCACATTCAGCACATTCACCACTGCTAGCTTAAGTCCCGCGCCTCAACTTAAGTAACTGGCATCGCAGGGACTTTTTTTTCCCTCGTTTTGTTAAAGCATTCACATTACAGCAACAGTATGAACTGGTAAACGTGATTGTGATTACACACGTTTATCGGTTGAATTTATCTCCAAACCCCTCATGGCTTTATCATGCTACATCAAGGCCACATACATTTTACTATGTATCCAACATGTTTGGTTTTAACTCGGAATCCCTATCGACGTTGCAAGTGCAACATGAAAGTATGGACATGCAGGTTTATTATACTGACTGACCAACCTTTTGTATAATACCCCCCTTCTAAATTTGGGAACATTAATTCGTGCGATGTTGTCTGACTATCACAATTCTCAGACCTGTCAACAATTATGCTGTAAGATATTGACGGTTCGTAGCCTACTAGTTTATTGACATAAGGGGAATTAAGCCCAACTCCCTTAACCGGTGCCGGTATTATGAGTTATGTGTAAAGATGCCAATGTTTTGTGTTTTGATTAGCATCCTGATAGGCATACATAGTTTCAAGCTTGTCCATATCCACTGGCCTACCAAACCTTGCCATGTGCTGTGCAGAACATGATGCATCGTTCTGTAACTTTTTTCAGGGGATGGTTGAGTTGGAGTCTCATTATAATGCATGTGCAAGGAACTATGTGCTGGTGGATTCTGGGAGAGAAACTCATCTTATTGAATGTTATTAAGATCATAGTAGTAGGCTATACAGTAGAACAGTACACTTTATATTTAACAACTGTGACATATACTAAGTGCATCCTTTATTATAAACCTATATACAATGTTGAAGCCTAATGTTCCACAGGCACAAACTACAAATTTGGAGCATGTCTGTCAACAGTATTGTGTTTTTTAAAGCAGTCTTGATTCTACACATCTCAACACACAAGGGAAATGCCAGATTTGTATAACTGTAGCTCATGTTACCCCAGTAAATTCAATCGAGCAATGTGTCATTTACAGTGGCACTGAATCAAAGATTTAATTTTATTCCTGGTATCTGATTATTTGGCTGATTAAACAGACACATTTTTTATTTGGCTGTTGATTATCAGGGTAAGATTTTGGGATAACTGATTGAGTAAAAGGACACATGCAGTGGGAGGTTTCCCCAATCTGCAAGACACAGGGGTGTATGTTTCTTTCAAAGTCAATATGATAATAAGTTGTAGATTGGAGCCAAACCCTCTTGATTGTTGCTGTCTGCGTTGTTTTCATTTCCATTCCATGCTTGAATGCATCATTTGACTCCTTCAGGATTTTTTTCTATGGCAAACAATGATTACCGGTAATTTTCCTTACTAATTGAATATCTTTGAAATGTTGAAAAACGTTTTCAAGATCAAGGTTGCTTCACAAATGCATCTAAAGGGTGGCTTTAAATGATTCTCTCTCTCTCTCTCTCTCTCTCTCTCTCTCTCTCTCTCTCTCTCTCTCTCTTTCTTTCTTTCTTTCTTTCTCTCTTTCTTCTCTTTCTTTCTTTCTTTCTTTCTTTCTTTCTTTCTTTCTTTCTTTCTTTCTTTCTTTCTTTCTTTCTTTCTTTCTTTCTTTCTTTCTTTCTTTCTTTCTTTCTTTCTTTCTTTCTTTCTTTCTTTCTTTCTTTCTTTCTTTCTTTCTTTCTTTCTTTCTTTCTTTCTTTCTTTCTTTCTTTCTTTCTTTCTTTCTTTCTTTCTTTCTTCCTTTCTTCCTTTCTTTCTTCC